>JARFXV010000692.1:85000-282500 GCA_031761425.1 Cosmopolites sordidus
AATATATTAGAAATAATGTCGTTCAAATGATCGTGTGGAATGCATTTTGGAAACCCAATTTTGGTTAAAAAATATATTTTTCTGACGAGGAGCACTTCTGGCTTAATGGCTTTATGAACAAACATAACTGCAAAATTCAGTTCAATGAAAATCTTCAAGTAATTTAGAAGTTACATCTTCATCCTCAGAAAATCACTGATTGGTTGGGCCGAAGGAGTGATAGGGCTTAAATTTTTTGAAGCCAAAGATGGAAAATATGTTACAGTTAATAATAAATGCTATAGGAGTATACTAAAAGAATATCTTTCGCATGAACTGCTAAATGTGACACATCTCGCCAGTTAATTGATTTATTGCAAGTAAAACTTTCTGGACGCGCCATTTCGCGAAATTGTATATATCAACTGGTTACCAAGATCATGCCTTTTAACGACCTTGGATTATTTTTTGTAGGGTTATGTCAAATCTCTAATTTACAGAAATAAATCCCGAAAAACTCTTGGGCATAAACGAGAAATTCAGTCAACCATCGAATATATTCCACACGATATAAATGGTCTATCAATAAGAATGATGGAACTTTAAAATTAAATGCAAAAAAAAACTGTCATGTATCATGTGTGGATTAGATTCAATTTCAAGTCATTCTAAGAAGCCATTCAACTAGAAATGAGCCTTCTTGGAGAACATAATTTTGCGATGAAAGTCGTTGTCGGCTTACATCATTTCGGGGGCCCAATCGGCAAATTCATGAAGAATATGATGGCCGGTTGGCTTCAATTATTGTTTCAGTACCATCTTATATGGATGCAAGCCTAAGTTCAACCTCAAAATTCACTAGGGTGCCATTGGTGAGAGATCTAACTCTTGCGACAGGCGAGCAACCGAGACAATGTCATTTTGGGATTCACTTACTTAAACGGCGGCAATATTTTTAACACTTCTGGCTTTTTTTTGTCGTACAGGCACCGCACTAACGTGGAGAATAAACTCGTTTTCAAATCTTCTAATAACACGATCAATAACCAGATGTTCAGAAGGACCACCACGACGAATACCGCGCTGAGTGTAAATTGCTAGTTGAGTAGTACGAGGGGACCGCGAATTTGCGTAATAAAACTAAACAATTTCCGAACGTTCTTCTAACGGAAAGCGAACCAACCTTTTGGAACAAAAATCAGTAAACAAATGATCTGAAAAAATTAGCTATCAAAGTTCCATCGTCCCTAATGGTAGACCCTTTATATAAAAGGGTAATTGAAAATTGATGTTTCAGAATGTCATTTGAACAACGTAATTTTGAAAACATAATGCCATTAAAATGCCAGATAAAATAAAAATTACCCAATTTTCACTTGTATTTGATCATTATTGTGCCTCATTTCAAAATTGTGACACTCTTATCGAAGCACCATTTATACACCAAATTTATAAGCATAATATTGTACATAATTTGTGATATTTATTATTTCTAAAAATAATAGATACACATTATTCAGGAGTATTTCCTTTTTTGTTTTAGAACGTCTTTTTAATGTTCATTTTTTGGTAAAAAAAATATTTTGTTCCGATAGATTTTACAGTTATATAGATGTAATTTAATATAAAAGAGGTAACAACTACATGCTATTGTCTAAAAAGTTGTCATGGATACATTTTGTTCTTAATATTAATTTAGAAATACGAAAGTAAAACTAAATGATATGTAAATCTAATATCTATTCTTTTAAAGCAATCTCCAAGTTCTTCAAAAAATTGTGAAAGTTAAAATGTTTTCTGGAGGTCCAGTAAACATAATACTAACAAAAAACATTAATCTATTATTAATTATCTGTTTAAAAAAACTAATACCTAAGTAGTCTTTTAAATGTATTTTTGGTCTACTAATGTAGATGCAATTTACATACAAATTTGTGATTTTTAATATAAAAATGTATGATTATTGACAACTAAACAGGGCAAACAGGAATATAATTAAAAAAAAAATTCAATAAATAAGAAAACTATCGTTTAAAAGTTCACAACCTACTTTTTTACGTAATAATATTTTAACAATTTAGAATCTAATTTTTAGACTATCCGCAATCATTTTGGTTGCATGTCGAAAATTAGTAGTAATGGTATAAAAGAATTATCTAGATGATTTAGATTAGATTAGATAATACCATTTTTTCAGTTATATAGTCAGTTATCATTTGAATTAGATTTAAGGATTAACGCCAAAGCAACATTAGATTGGTACTGACCATAAATCAATTGCAGAACTTCATCATTTCACTTTTCATTTACGACCCGCCATCAAAATGGCCGGTTGACAGGACCTCGTTTTGATCGTCTCTACTCAACTGCTTTCTTTGCGTTCAACCTGAGTTTGGCTAAAAGGCTAAATCGGTGGGCCTCTTCAGTCGAATCGAACAACTCTTGAGGATGCCAAATTAGATTTTAGAGAAACGTCGTGACCTTTCACAGAGCGAACCGATCGATAGTTAGAAGGACTTAGGAACATTATCTACAATCCATGAAAATATTCGATGTAACATATATATCATAAGTGAGCATCCTAAATAGTAGTCGTCACAATAACGTCAGCAAGTATCTTCCGAGACCCGTTTCTGGCCTTATAGTCATCATTAGTCTAGTTGTCAGGAAGAAAGCTGAAAGATCGATCAAGGCTATGTCCATATTCAGCCATACAACAGAGGACGTTCCCAATAGTCCAGACTACACGAAACCTCGCAGCCCTCACCTAACAAAGTCCCCGGTGTGGTACCTGGTACGAGCAAAAAATTACCCGGTGAAGGGAAATATTAATAAACACAGAAATAAATTCACTTATACTCCACGTGTGTTCTTTGCCCACGGCGTTCGAGATGAACCCGACTGATGACAGCTATAAGGCCAGAAACCAGTGTCGTTATGATGATGGATGAATGAATGGGAATGTTCTGAAGAATGCCTTCACGGATATCAAATATAACGGAATCTTTTCATATTATTTACTCGACGGCATTTAATGCCGTAATGCAAATTTCCTTAGTTCATTTTTGGTCTGTAAGGCCTAATTACAGAGATATGAAGCTGCAAAGTTATTTTTTAATAATCTTAGAACGGCTTGAAATAAAAAATTAAAACTTGCACGTGTGATATCAGTCTCTGGGGGAATAATTTGGTAGTATTGCCGAAAATATAAATAAATAATGACATAGATAGAAGATAGTGGTTCCATTTTTATAAATATAACATCCTGAAACATCCTGTCAATTTTTAAAAAATTACAGGCCCTATGTCCATCAAAATTATCTATTAAAAAAATTTAGTAGAAGACACGGTTTTTCACATAATTACAATTTTTATCACCATGCAACCAAGTTCTATAAACTAACCTAAAAGTTTAATTTGAATCCAAGAAACCAAAGAGTATTATTTTTGACTAAACTTTGTATATAGAGATTATGTGATAGTGCATAAAAATACACAATGGGCTAGTGGAGAATATTTAAATTAGAATATTTAAAATATTCAAAAAACAAGAAAACAATTTTTCCTGTGCTCCACGTAAATTCTCAATCCTTCAGTCACCATCAAACGCCAACAAGCATCTCCCGAGACCGATTTCTGGTCTTAAACCTGAACTGATGACGGCTTAAGGCTAGAAACCGGTCTCGGGAGATGCTTGTTGACGTTTGATGGTGACTAAAGGATTGAAAATTTACGTGGAGCACAGGAAAAATTGTTTCCTTGTTTTTCGAATATTTTAAATATTCTCCACTAGCCCATTGTGTATTTTCATGCATATCTGGTACCTGAATATAGGGCCTCGGTTTGGGTCCGAACGGTTTCAGAGAGTAGTATTGTTACGAACCACCGGATGGCGTGAGCTGCATTTCGATGCTGCTTTAATCCGATTTGGCCGATTAATATGGTCAGGACCCTGGTCAATCCTTCAGTTGCTTTCAAATGTTGAACTCGAGCCCGACTGATGACGGCTTAAGGTCAGAAACCGGGCTCGGGAGATGCTTGTTGGCATTTGATGTGGACTGAAGGATTGAGAATTTACGTGGAGCACAGGAAAAATGGTTTCCTTGTTTTTTGAATATTATGTGATAAGTTTTTCCCAGTAATAAATAAATATATTTCTAACATATTGTTCTAAATACATTCTACGATTATCCGTTATAAGTACGCAATCTCTAAAGATAACACAGACCAACATGATTTTTATAACATTGATGAGAATGCTCTTTTTGATATTCACTTAGGTAGTTAATAAAACATCTTTTCACAGAAACGGCCTAGCTAGTCCCATTTTCAAGTACCTGCTTCTCCTTTATATCAAGACTGATTGAAATTATTGGTACCTCATTTAGGACTGGACAATGTCGGAATTACCACAAGATGGTAAAGGGGGTATTTCCAGAGTATTCTACGAGATTAGGATAGTAGGGCAACAAAAGAACATTACAGTAAGAAAGATTGGTTTCATAGAACTTCTATTGAACCTGGTACTTCAAACATAAAATATGCCCCCCTTGTTAACTCTAAAAAGGTGTTTCTTTCGCATCTCCATATTAAGCTTGGACTAATGAAAAACTTTAAGTAATGTTCGAATTATGTGTTAATATATTTTTTCTCTTTTTGGGTTTGTCGCCACGATCTGAAACTCAAAAAATATCAAAAATATATGTTCTTATTTAAATAACTAATCACTAGGTAAAAAACAGAAAACCAGAGACAAATTTCTCAATGATTATTTCCTGTGATAAATGTGTCTAACAAACATAATGATAAAAAATATAAAAATGTTCTTAAATAAATACAAACTTTTGAATGTTAACGTTTCGGTAGGTCTTCCCCTCCCGTTTTCAAAACGAACCTAAAAAATAAATTATATTAATTTCTATATATAATGCAAAAATAGGAAATAAAGATATTTTGGGATTGTCAATGATACTTACATTGACAATAATAGTTTTTAATGACTATCATACTACAAAAACAAAAAAAAAAAAAAAAATATATATATATATATATATATATATATATATATATATATATATATATATATATATATATATATATATATATATATATATATATATATATGATGTTTACTGTTTCATTAATGTGTATTGAAATATTTAAACGTTTTTAATTATATTCTTTAGAATCGGGAACCATATTGAATTTAAATCTACAGAAGGCGTAGAAAATAGTTATTTTTATTTAAATTAATTCTAGCGGTTTCTTTTAATCATCTGTATTTTGTAACCGATTCTTTTAATACCGTTTTGGAATTATTTCAATTGATTTTATATACCAATTCACAAGCGTGTTGACAAATTCTAGATTTATTAAAATCACCCTTTATAAGAAGGTTTTTATGTTCTTTTATTCTAACATCTAACGGTCTAGATGTCTCATCTATATAAAATTTGTCACATTCGCAGCGAATTCTATAAATCACATTTTTGGTATTCTGCTGTGTGTTGTTTGGTTTGGTTTTTGTTAATATAGATCTAAGAGTAATTTTTGTTTTAAATGTCATTGTTACGTTGTATTTATGTCCTACTCTTTTAATTGTGCCAGAAATATCGCAAATGTAAGAAATTGTGAGATTAATTGTTTGATATTATTATTGTTATTAATAACTTGTCTGTTTTGTCTGGTATCAAAAGTTTTAAACGATTTTTCTATGAAGTTTTTTGGGTAATTGTTTTTTATTAAAATTGTCTTTGATGTGATTTGTTTCTTTTTGTAGTGTATCACTGTCGGTACAAACAAGTTTTGCTCTGTCATATAAACTTAATTACTCCTATTTAGACTGATTTTGAGTGATTGTAAAATAAATTAAGATACCTATCTGTGTTTGTCGGTTTTCTGTAAACTGTAGTTTTTAATGTGTTGTTTTGTTTTAATATTAAAGTGTCGAGGAATGGCAATTTATTCTCCCTCTCTACCTCTAAAGTAAACTTTATTGTATATTGTATATTGTTTATTGTATAAACTTTATTGCTATGTTGCCATATAGCAAAAATATCATCTACATATCTAAGCTATATTATTGTCTATAATTAATTTAAATAAAAATAACTGTATTGATTCTAAAGAATACAATTAAAAACGTTTAAGTATTTCAATACACAATAACCAAACAGTAAACCTCACCTATGTATTTTTTGGTAATATGTCACTGTCATTAAAAACAATTATTGTCAATTTAAGTATTATTGACATACACAAAATATATTTACTTCCTATTTTTGTATTATATATAGAAATTAATATAATTTATTTTTTCGATTCGTTTTGAAAACAGGAGAAAATCTCCCGAAATGTTAAGTTCAAAAGTTTGTATTTATTTAAAAAAAAATTATATATTTTTAAATTTTGTTTGTTAGGCAAATTTATTACAGAAAAAAATCACTGAGAAATTTGTCTCCGTTTGTTTTTTACCCAATGATTCCTTATTTACATAAGAACAGATATTTTTGATATTTTTTGAGTTTTAGATCGTGACAAAAAATCCAAAAAAGAAAAAAATAATGAAAAACTTTGTCAAAGTCATGGATAAAGGAAGTAATGGTTTCAGGTACCTAAAAGAAATATTTCCTCAATTATGCCATGCAAAACTAAAAATAGGCATATTTACTGGACCTCGAGTAAGGAATCTTCTGGGTGATTTCCGTTTTCAAGAGAAATTAAATGAAAAGGAACTGGCAGATTGAATGAGTTTTGTAAGTGTAGTGAAAGGATTTTTCGGCAACAAGCAAGATAAAAACGTTAAAAACGTCATAGATAAAATCTCGAAAGCCTATATAATATTAAGGTGGCGCATGTCCTTAAAAATTAATTTTTTACACTCCCATTTGGATTTTTTTCCAGAAAATTTGGGAAACCCATCTGTTAGGCGACTACTGCCGGTTTTTAAAAAGAGATGATGCTACAAAACACAAGAGGAAAAAATGAAACTTTTTGTCGCTGTATGACATGTAATATATTTTTATTCAAATAATCCTATTATACTACTTTATATTACCTTATGTCAGCCCTACTCAAAGTGTGCTCCGCGGAGCCCTAGGGCTCCGCAAAAATATTGGTCATAATAAAAAAAATACTAAAGGGGTACTATAAGGTTGCTGAGGAAAATAAAATGTATCTCAGTAATGTCTCTAGATACATTTAACACGTTTTTCATGTTTATATTAAATAAATATTTTGATTGATAATATTTTGATATTAAATATATATTGAAATATGTCGTTTCCTTTTTTTCCCATTACCGATCCCCTGTAACAAAAAAACTGTATATGTTACAATAATTAGCATATCACTTTCGGATTTAGGACTACAAAATAAATTATATACATCTTTTTTAATCAATATTACTTAAAAAAAGTTAAAATTTGTTGACCTGTGTAATTGGTTGCATTTTATATAATATTATAATTTTATGGTCCCCAAAAATCATTGTTGGCACAGAACCGCTCTATGAATTAAATTTTTTCTATCAAAAATATTTTCAAATCAAAATATATACCAAAACTATTCTTTAACTCTTTTAGCAATATATTTTAAATTCTGCTTTATATATTTTATAAATATTTTAGAAAAAATATCCATAAATTACTAAGAAAAATAATATCACATATCAAACTGATAACATTAGTTTAAATAGATTTTATGATATATAAATATGACATAAAATAACATAAATAAAACAGTGTACAAATTTTAGAGCCATCTTTTTATAACTATTGCATAAAAATAATATAATAACAAAAATTAAAATAATCAGTCTTCATCAAACGAAGTTACACTTTCTTCAATCCGAAGATTCAATCTTCGCACGAACTTAAAAGTAAAGTAGCTTCATTTGAATCCTTGAGTTCAATCTCTTTTTTATCTTGCAGCTCCGAATTTTCAGTCTCCAAAATAAAAACTTCATCGTCCGCCTTATCTGAGCATTCAATGACAGTCTTCTCTGAAGTTTTCTCATCTGATTTTGACGTTAAACTGTCGCGGGATTCATCTTCTTCATTGACGGTCTCCATCGTGACAACTCCCATTACGGGCGAAACTGGTGCTGTTGGTGGTGTTATTTTTCCAGCTTTTCCTAGTAGGTAGTAAGTCATAAGTTGGCCTTTTCCTTTGACGGCGACTAAACCTCGCTGTTCAAATTGATAACCAAATGCTTGCAATATCTGACAAGTTTCTTCAGTAACCTAAAAAATAAGAATTTTCAGTCGAAAAAAATAAGGGAATCATCATCAGCTCGTGTTGATCCAGTGTAATATAAAGACCTCTTCAACATGCTTCCAACTTTCACGGTCCTGGGCTTTCCCCTGCCACTCGGGTCCAATATACTTAACGATCATCAATCCATCGCGCTTTCGATCTTCTTCGCGGACGTTTGTGATCAAGGATTGCCCTGGTTCATTGATCGTCCCATCGCCTGCCCTATGGCCTGCCCATCTCTGTTTCAATTGCTTCTCCCTTTCAAAGATCACTCATACACTTTCGTTTGTTCCTTGATCTATGCGCAGGGCTTTCTGTCTCGTCTTCTAATGCCAAGCATACATCTTTCAATTCCCCTCTGTGCTACCCAAGTTTTTGAATTGATTGCGATGTGAGGGTCCACGTTTCACTTCCGTATGTCATAACGGGTAGGACGCACTGATCAAAGATTTTTCTTTTCAGGCAAAGTGGGAGTCTGCTATTAAATACTATGTTGAGCCTGCCAAATGCCTGCCAGCCACACTTTAACATAACCTGACTCTTTTTCAGGTCTATTTTAAAGCCAAATGGTTCGCCAGCCCTTTGAAGTTCTTGTATGCGCCTTTGCAGCTCCCCTGGGTCTTGTGAAAGGAGAACGATATAATCTGGAAATCTAAGATGGTTTAAGTTTGAACCATTTATCTTTATACCCAATTCCCAATCCAGTTTACCGAATACTTCTTCAAGGTAAGCCGAGAAAATAACAGGCGATATTGCATCACCCTGCCGTACACCTCGTTCTACATTAATTCCCACTTCAAGATCATCAAGGTGAATTGTCGCTATAGCTCCATCATATATCGATCCTAGTAGATTTATATATGCTTTGCCTACCCCCTGGCTAAACAGTGCATCCATTATGGTATGCTTTGAGATGGAGTCAAATGCTTTTTCGTAGTCGATAAAAGCCAAGCACGGTGTATTCTTTGTATCTTTCTATGGCCCGCTGTATAACCTGAATGTGATCCATTGTACTGAATCCACTTCTGAATTCTGCTTGTTCTCTTGGTTGTGCGTCATTCAGTCGTCATTTCTTAATATTCATTTAGATATTATCTTAGTGAAAACTTTGTACATTACTGATAGGAGGCTTATTAGTCGGTAGTTCTTTAAATCTTCCTGTGCTCCTTTTTTATTTAAAAGGGTCACTTCTTTCTTTTCCATAAGTCGGGTACTTATTGTTCTTTGACACATTTTGAGTATAATTTTGCAATTGTTTTATGTAACGTCCAACCACCAGCTTTTAGCATTTCGACAGTTACACTGTCCTTTCCTGCAGCCTTGCTGTTTTTCATGGATTCTCTAGAATATAGGATCTATATTCTATTCTATTCCTCCACTAGGATATCTAGCATTTGTTCTTCCGTGGGTATTGTTGTCTTTGATTGGTTCTGATCTTCATATAACTGGGAATAAAATTTTCTGACAACCTCTAACATTTGCTTATGCGCCCTGTACACTGTGCCATTCACACGCATTAAGGCATGAATTTGCGTTCTTTTGTTTCTCAGCTTCTGCTTAGTCTTGATAATTCCTTAATGCTGCAATTATCAGTAAAAAGTTTTTTGCAATTGACGCAAATTCTGTATTTTATTCAAGAATTAAAAAATACCTAATTTTGACCCTTTAGTTTTATTCTTACAGCCGCTCGTTTCCATTTGCAAATGTTTTTTTTTCTTTATACAGCATTTTTAAAGCACCTGGCAATACGATTTGATTACTATACTGTTCTATTACTTTCTTTCTAGAATTCCCTCCTAAAATTTGACAACAAGCTTTCCTTTCTGAATTCGTTTTTTAGAAATTAATTAAAAATATGTTAAACATTATTATTTTTTCCGTTATTTAACAATGAAATATTTTAATCGTCTGAAATTACACGTCATTTAAATTATTTCGAATATAATCCAAAGACATTACAATTAAATATAATTACCTGAATACAGCCAGCTTTACCGGTGCTTTCCATTCTTGAGGCAACGTTAACGGTATTTCCCCAAATGTCGTAATGGGGTTTACGAGCTCCGATTACACCTGCCGTTATAGGTCCATGATTTATACCTAATTTTAGTACAAAATGATTAAATGATTGTTCGTTGATACTTTGTAGTGCCTTCTTTAAATCAAGAGCAAATTCTACAAGCAATGACAAATGCGCCCATCGAACTTGAACAGGGTCATCAGGCTGAAACATAAAAAACCCATTAAATTTAATATTTGAATACATACAGGGTGGTCCAAAGAGTTGTTAATGTTTGGTCGCACTGTAAAAAATTTGGAATGATAAGTAGAAAGGTGGGGACGGTCTAAAAACGATAGTTCGGCTCAGGGAAATTTAGTCACCATGCAGCGGTACACGGGAGAGAAGCACTCATTTTATGTATGCGAATATTACCGCAATAACAATTCCACCACTATTGCACGCTGTAGATTTCGACAACATTTCAAGTTTCACGATGTTTAGCAATGTCCAAGTTTTCCGTTGATTAAGCAATGGATTCGTAAGTTTGAGGAAACTGGTTCAGCGTTAAATAAACGCATGCCCAGCTGTCGAAGGTCTGCGAGAACCGACGAAAACATTGAGAAAGTGTCTGTACACTTTCGCAGCGTTATGACAAATTTTAGAGATCGGCTTCGGTAGTGCCTGGACAGAAATGGAGCACATTTAGACAATGTCCGAGAATTTTTGTAAACAGTTCGGCCAATCTAAACATTCAAAGGTACACAAATTCACATCAAGCTGGAAGTGAGTAAAATTGTTCAAAACATAATTAAAAATAACATTTCAAAATTCCCCATCGTTGCGATACGTGGAAAAAATTGACTCGAAGTTAAAGGTCAAAAAATGGGTTTTTCGCGATTTTCATCAAAATGGTAAGTTTTATCGTAAAATTACTTCACATAAAAATTTTAGACCATAAAATTATCTATTGAAAAGGTATCAATGTTTTTTTTCCTAAGAACCACCGTTCCTGAGATATAACGATTCAAAAAAAGGTAGTGTACTTAGCGTGTTTTTTAACGTGGTTTCCCCAGTAGGCCTATTCGACAGGTCTGTTGTGATTCTGTTTAATTGGAAACTATTGCATAATAACAGATATTAGCAAGGGTTGGAATTGATAAAAGCGATGAAAGTAGAAACATTTATTCGTCCGAATCGTAATCTTCAATTACTTCTTCTTGTTGTCCTTCTTCTTGATCTTCTTCTTCTTCTTCTTCTTCTTCTCCTTCTTCTTCTTGATGTTCTTCTTCATCCTGGGTGTAAGTGAATTGCGTCAGTAGCGATGTATCGCATGTCTCTTCGTTGGTAGTAAACGAATCCTCAACTGTTGGTGATTCAACATTAGAACACGACTGACCTTGACAATTCGTACATGCCAGAGAATAAAACAGTCCAACTTTTTTGCAACCATATTTAGCACTGCATCCCTTTTTACAGTTGCAAAACATTGTGTTTCCGGCACAGGTGGGAGTAAAGTCTGAACTGGTTCTTAATGTATTGTTGACCAACTTCCAACCCCAGTCTTTTGGGTCTAGCTGATAACCAGGCCACACTTGAACTTGGTAATATATCCGAAAAAGATATTGATGAGCAGCAACTGAGGTTGGAGGCAGATAAGCTAATTGCACTTGTTTTTTATTTAGAGTGTTTTTAACAAAACATGCATATCGATACTTATCTAAGCAGGTAGTTTTCTTAGGAGGTCCATACATAGAAAGAAGAAAGCGAATTCCATTGGTGGTAATTTCTTGTGGAGTTGAATTACTTTTTTAAAAACTTCAGCACATTGAACTAAATCTTGTTTCTCAAACATTTTAAGGACTGTTGTTTTACCCCTCCTGTAAAATGCAGATGTATCACAGCCAGTTATTGCGTGTAAAAATAGTACATGGTTTTGACATTTTGAAAAAGTTGATAAACTTTTTGATGAATATATTTCCGATTGATTTTGAGCTTTTCCTGGTTTTCAAAAGAAAATCGTTATATCTTAGGAAAAAAATTATTGATACCTTTTTATAGATAATTTTATGATCTACAATTTTTGTAACTTTACTATAAAACTTACCCTTTTGGTTTGGGGAATTTTCAAATGTTATTTTTAATGTTTTGAACAATTTTACTCACTTTTGTAACTTATGTGAATTTATGTACCTTCAATCTTATTTTTCTGTCTAATTTGACCGGACTAAAATTTTAATGATAAATTTGTTATAATTGAACTTATTTTTTTGATTTTATTTCAAAAAGTTAACAACTCTTTGGACCACCCTGTATAATAAAGAATGTATATTTGTGGTTGCTCTATAAAATAATAGTAAAAAATTATTTTCTTTGTTGTATTTGACTTTTCTAGTCTGGGAATTATTTGAAAACCTTTCGTTTTATTTTATGTCTTACATATAGTATTTTAAAAACAAGTACATATAGTATTTTAAAAAATCAAAACATTTTCTCTCGATTTTTCGTTTCTAAAACCATTCAAAGCATTGGTCGAAAGTTAGGGTACCAATTAAATTTTAATATGAATAATTTTAGTTAAGTAAATTTCCTTGGGATTTCGAATAAGTTTTTATAGAATTCGAAACATATGTATTATATACTCATGTTTGTAATTTTTAATAAAATACGTCTTAATTAACTCTGTTATTTTCGTAAATTTAGCTTCGACATCAAACATTCATTTATAAATTTTTGTTAAGAATAAAAAAATAAATCTATAAGTACCATATTCACCAGATGTCGCACTATGTGGCTTTACTATTTTATCAATTGACGAAACCACATTGTGAATACCGTTTTGAGTCTATGAAAATCACTCAAGAGACTCTCAATAACCGCTTTCAAGGAAATACCGTCTCTTTCGAAGACTGGAAACAACTAAATATGTGGTATCTAAACTGGATCGCTGAAGGAAATAAAATAAATTTGCACAAATTAACAAACATGTTGTGTATTGTATAAAAAATCACCATTCTTTCTGATCATAGTAGTGAGTAAAACAATATTCAAACGTTGTAAAACGTGTCTATATCACTAATAATAAATAAAACAAAATCAACTAGATAATTTGTTTATTAAGATAAACATTATTTCTCCAGAAAATTTATGAACAAATTACTACTGATTTATTTATCACAAAAAAACTTTGTCTCAACTGAAATCTAGTCCATTCCATTTAGAATAAATTAGTATTCTTTCAAGGATAACTCAATATAATCAAGCCATTAATAGCGACTCTAAAACATAAACAGGCTTCACTTTAAATGAATAACCAGGGTCTTAACCAAGCATGTATGGAAATCAAAGAATTAATCAAGATCAAATGGGGGAAACTTAACCAAAAGGTCGAGCCAAACCCTTCTAAATTGCTATATGTATCAGTTCCAACTACATACTAATGGAAATTTTAGGCTTTCAAGCCCTATCCAAATGTCAGCTTTAAAAATGTCATGTTTAAGAGCAATTTTTGCATCTATTTGTTTTGTAAACAGGGCAATAATTCGGAGATGTGTGACGGTTAGATAACGAGGTTTGCTATTTATGTATCCGGAATAAAAAATGAAAACAAATTATCATTGAAAATAGCTTTGTTGTTTTTCAAAATATCCTCCGCGATGATTCGATTTGAAACCTTTGCTACGTTTGAACCAACTTTCACTTTCATAGCACTTTTTCCATTCCGGTTGAGGTCTCCAAAACGTACATTTTGAACACATTAATCGCTTCTTTTGGTATTGAAAATCGTTGACCACGTAGTTAATCTTTACGTAGGGGAACAAAAGGAAATTATTGTGTGCCAAATCCGGACTGTACGGTGGATGACCCATCAATTGATATTTGTCAAATATTGAGTTGTTCGGTCCGATGTGTGAGAGCTCGCGTTGTCATGGTGAAGAATACTCTTACGTCACTGGCTGTTTTTCCTTATTTCTTCAAAGACTTCTGCCAAACAAATATTTATGTAGCGTTGCATTTATTCAACCCCCCCCCCCCCCCCCCCGAAATATGCTGAAATATGATATGTACGATAAAAACCTTTATCCTAGTATTTACACATTACTACAAATCTTGGCTACCATTCCTGTATCCACTGCTACCCCAGAAAGGTCTTTCTCGAGCCTAAGGACACTGAAAAACTATTTACGAAACACTACAAGTGAAAACAGACTTAATGGTTTGGCTCTCATGAACATTCACTATGGAACAGAAATTCATGCAGATGAAGTAGTGGATATATTTAAAAGAAAAAGCCGAAGATTTCTTCTTTAAGTTGATTAGATGATTGAGTTGGTTTTTGATTTAGCGCAGAGGAACGAAATTAATTTAACCATTTCATTTAAAGTTAAGAACTTTATAAATATGTCGTAATTTTTCCGATGAATATATAGATATTAAATTTCATGTAAGTATATTTTTCTTGTTTTATTTACTACAAATTACGCCCGTGCAGTCAATAGTGTTAAACTTTATTTCTTGTAGCCAATTCCGGAACATTTTAACATTGTAGAACATTTTTAATTATCTTGTTATTCAGAAATAGATATACTAACCTACATCAGTTTTAGTAGAGGAATGGGAATTACATTTTGGCTAGGATATATTTCTACAAATCCTTATTTCTACAAGTTCTTACAATTCTTACCTTTATTTGTCTGGTAGGATTTAGGCCACTGGCTGCCATGTAAGTGGAGCCGATTGTCTTTATTTTTATAATATCTTGATATTGAGGAAGCTCTAAAAGCTAAATAAAAAATGGTTAAAACGTAGATCTTAATGTATAGGGTGTAATGTCAATAACTTTCATAAATTTAACTAACGATTCTTCATATAATTTGAAAAAAAGTTCCTTATTACAAAGCTCAAAAATCTAAGGGCTTCGGCGAAAAAAAATGCAGTTATTAAATCACTAATTGAAAAGTTCTGATAAGAATTATCCTTTTAAGCAAATTATTTAACGAATAAACTACAAACTATTGTTATTGTTAAAATATTTTTCAAGAATTAAGAATCACGACATACATCTGCCAAAATAGAAGTGGTAACATCGAATTGACTAATTGAAATGATAGTCACGACAAAGGGTGTTGGCGACAAAATTATTTCAGTGTGTGTTTTTAAATTCTGTTAAAAACAAAAATAGTATTCTATACTCAAATATCACTATATGCTTCTTATTTATCGAGGAACTGCTGCCAATCAGATTAGAAATATAACAGTGTTTTTTTAACGTGTTCGGGAAAGCAGATTAAAACAGTGCCAGCCTTGCACATACTAAAATGGTGGACATTTGAAGGTTTAGTTTATTAAAACAAACAGTCATGTGTTTCTTAATGTGACGTGACTCGTTTAAAATAAGTTATTGTGTGAAAAATTAGTGCTAGTAATTTTAGCTCGGGCATTAAACGACAATAATGTGTAAGTTTTCCTTTTTTTTAGCCAGTTGAGTAGCCAGTTAAACCAAATTTATACTGAAACATATAGAATAAATGTCTATAAAATATTACATTTTATTTTCAAATAATACCTTAAGAGGTCAATGAAACACAACAATTAATTTTGAAACATTGCCAATTATTATGAAAAATTTAAAAAGTTTTGACATGCTTTCCGCGGAAATGGTCGGATTTTAGATACATGTATTAAAAAAACTTTGTCTTCAAAATGATATAAAGAATTGTTGTTTAAATTTGCCAGAATTATTTTCCTTGCACTTCCTATACCGAATACATTTCATTATATTTTAAGAGTTTTTTTTATGGTAAGTATAGAAATGAATTTAAATTCCAAATTATATGCACTATACATGAAAATAAGGTGGTTGGTTTATATTTCTGTACACTAGCTAACTGTTCATATGATTCTCTACATATTCATATTTATATTATAATAGGTGTATCGATTAATAATGTCGATTTTGTCGCAAATTTTGAGCGTTTATTTCTATTACAAAATAAATTACCTTAATAATCAAAGTATTGGCCATCGTGAGATATTACTTTTTACCATCTTTCCGTCAAAGGTTGCATTCCTTTCCAAAAACACTTTTAGTTTTTTGAGGTCAACCATTCCTTAATATTTTCACTTCTTAGTAAAAATGTAAATGTTGTTCTGAATGTCCGTGCTGCATGAATCGAAATAAGTTATATTCCGATGGGGCTAAGTCCGGTGAATACGACAAGTGGGGTAGGAGGTCCCATTTAATGTTTTTCAAAGAGTTTTTTACATCTTTTGTAACATGGGGCCGAGCATTGTCATGTTGAAAAATTACTTTATCGTGTGTTTGGACGTAATCTGGCCGTTTTTCCTTCAATACTCAGTTCAATTGTATCAATTATCGGTATTGATCACCACTAATCGTTTCACCAGGTTTCAGTAGATCGTAATACACAGCTTCCCTACTAACCGTTCAAATACACAGCAAAGGTTTATTTCCATGTATACTGTGCACTGGTTGTGATGTTGAAGGCTGGCCTTGGTCTATCCATAATTTTTGCACTTTGGATTGTGAAATAGATCAACTTTACATCACCTGTCACAACTGAATGAAAATACCTTTTCTTTTCTGTATGGCAAGCAACATTTTACGAGTGTTTTTTTGCCTTTCAATATATCTTAATGCTTTATATTTTCCTTCCTAGATCTTTCCCAATGCGTATAGATGTTCGAAAATAGTAGATAGGAATTGGTTTCTGCCACTTGTTTCAACGTATAAGTTGAATCAGCATCCAGTAATGCTTGCAAATCTGCATTTTCTAATTTTTTCGGCTGTCCTGGACGCCCCTTGACTTTTTTTTATCAAAATGATCACTTTTAAAGCGTTTAAACCATCGTTCACAAGTTATTTGGGGTTAGAGCATGTTCACCATAAGCTTCAACCAATAATCGATAACTTTTAGCAGCTGTTTTCTTCGAATAAAAGACGGTTATTAAACTTTCCCGCAAAACGTCTTATCTGATACTTAATTCAACATATTCAAACTTTTGAAACATTCTGTTTTAGTAACATTTTAAAAACTAATTTTAGTAATGTGAGTAACGCCATCTCGTAACAACATCGACATTATTAACCGATAGACCTTACCGAAAAATTTTTATCAAGTAGGACGTTGTAGACAGTGTGTTAAAATCATCACCTCATAAGACGATGAACGTAAGTTTGACTCGGTACCGGTTACACCGATAAAGAGATCTGGCAAGGCCGTTAGGATTCTTAATTTATGAGTCACCAATGTTATTTTTGTTGCAAGTAACATTTAGTATCCATATTTCCGATCTGTACATACCAATGAGAAATATAATCATATTTATTACACCCAGTATAGTCTCTTTGAAAATACTGTGGTCATTCTAAATCTTTGTGAGTCCTCTTAAAGCAAATTTCGCCATCCCGATGCGCCTTTTAAGTTCACTTTTGCGTTACCGTTGTTCGCAATCTAATAATCCAAATGGTTGACCTGACTCTTAGGGGATTGACAGGTGAAGTTTTAAATCAACAATAATTACGCAGCATTTCATTCTTTAGTTTAAAGACCCGCTACGGTGCAAAATGTTTCAATCCATTTAAGAAATCGTATCATGAGGATGCTATTAAGGTACTGTCATGGTTATAGAGCAAGTTTGATATATTTCGCTCTCCCATTGGAACAGCCAATAGCATAGTGAGTTCGTGGATAATATTACAAATTTTCCTTATATTCATAAACCACGGGCGTAGCCAGGATTTAGTTTTGGGGGGGGTCAATCTTTTAGTTGCTTGCAAACGGTCAGCTCGAGCCCGACTGATTCGGCTTAAAGCCAGAAACCGGTCTTGGAAGAGCAAGAAAAATGTTTTCCTTGCTTTTTTTGAGTAATACATACATTTAAATATACGACGTATGCTGCAAAAAAATCAAGTATGTTTATACTTACCGCATCAAAATCAGATATCACTTCATTCAGGAACCTTAGACATTCTAAGCCTTGATTATTTACAGTTTCTTCAGAATAGAAATCTGGGAAATACATAACAGTAATAATAAATCACAAAATAATAATAGATAGTAATAATTTTACCTGAAAAATTAGGCATTGAAGCAAATAGGACGCCAACTTCTTCGTAGCTCTGGGAATAGAGCTCCTCATGACATCTATTCCTATTGCCCATAAAATGAGCCGCCACGTGTGGCGGTAAAATATTGTAAACTAGTGCCTCGTTTCGTCTTTTCAAATCTTCAGCGCAGTCGCGTTGTTCTTCGACTTCTGATCGCCAAAGGAATAATACTCTAGCTATTTGTTCAGTCTGCAAGGAAAGTCATAATTTAAAAAAATATTAATACTTAAAAGATACGCCAGCTGATATAACAACTTTTTAGATCACGGAAAGGGTGTTCGATTTTAATTAAAATTTGGTTGAACATAGAACGTAAGAAGTAAACAACTAAAATTCAAAAAAAAGGTATTATCCATCAAACTAATTTTAGTTTTAGTTATGTACATTATTTTCCACATGTTTTATTGATTCTCCGTAAATTCCGAATTATAGTCAGTCTCTTGAGAAAATTACCGACTGGCAAATGACCAACCTAGAATACCTCTCAGAAAGTACCCGGCCTTATCCAGCCTCGTTACTGTAACTGAGGGGCAATTCCTTGTCGGATTTTTCACTTTTGCTTGGAGAACTGTAGTATTATTGGACCTGCTTCTCCTTCGAGTTTCACGATCCAAGTATTAGTTGCAATCTGCGATGCTGCATTTCGATCTACAAGTCGTTGGATTAGAGGACATGCCAATTATTATCCTTATTATTAATACTCTTAACAATGTATTTATGTACTGCCGATATTTACACTACTTCTTGACATATAATATTCAACACTACCCCCACTTTAGATCTAAGAGCTTTTAATATTTGTGGAAGTGCAGGAAAATTATTTATAAATATAAAAACATTTCTTTATCTAAATTAATTTTGTCTCTTTCAAAGTAATCCGTCTCGGTACAATACACTTATTCGAATGTTTTTTTTCAGTCTAGAAAAAAACATTTATACTGAACTGTTCACTGTAATATACTTACTCCAAAGTTCATTCAGTTTCGGAAACAAGTTTTTGTACTCCACTTCTAAAATTTCCTTCAAAGCGAACTCTCCTGAATAGCTTCTAGGGACTTAAAACAGCGTCCACGAAGTAGTTTTTTCAATCAAAGGAACAGAAAAAATTCACATGGTGCGATATCTGGTGACTATGGTGCTTGTGAAATGTCAATTCGTCTATTGGAATCTTCGGTGTGAAACACTAAACTTCGAAGAGATTTACCACTAAACACCAAATCACTTTTTTAAACATCTCGACGCACGTTTCGCTAACTATGTTAACATCATCAGGAGATGATTTAATCAGAGATTAAAACGCGACGCAACTTGCGTCGAAAATGTTGAAAAAGTGATTTAGCGTTTATTAGTAAATCTCTTCTAGTTTACTGCTTGTGAAATGGTGTTTATTTGATTTTTAGCAAAAAATGACTAGTTATTGTGGTCTACAATGGTCCAGTATCGAGATGCAAAAATCATGAATGGTTTTACCACAAATCTGAACGTTTTTTTTCGAATGGGCTCTAATACTTAATCGGTGCTTACTCAGTACAAGGTCCTTGATTTTGGTCATGTTTTCTTCATTACTTGACGTGGAAGGTCCTCCTGAATGAAGTTCAGCTTCAACTACTTCTCTATCATCACTAAAATCCTTGTATCACACATATTTTTTTGAGCATAGCTCAATTATAGCCATAACATTTACTTAACATTTTTAATCTATTAGCATAAAAGATTTCATCTCTAGGGCAAATTTCAAGCACATTCTTTATCCGATAGATTCATCCACTATAAAATATCACCGTCAAAAATTGTTAACAAACCACAAAACACGCTATAATTTCTAACTTAACAAGCATGATGATATGAAAATTCGGTCAGAGGTCAAAGACAGACATGCCAACTTAAGAAAGAAATGGTTGTATCGATACGCAAAGCGCGCGAATATAAAAAAAGCATTTTACTTTTTGCTCATAGTAGTACTATGAAACTGCAATGTACATTCTAAGAGTGCTTATACATCTATATTATTCGTAATTTCTTCTTAAAATGTAAACTTACATGTCGGGCTACAAAAGCTAAGGCTGCTGTAGATGATATAAGAAGTCCCGATAGCGTGTATTTCCCTTTAGTTAGGCTGAAACAATTATACTGGTCAAGGATTGGTCTATAATTAGCATAATTTCACATTTTTTTATTTTTATAGTTAAATAACTTAATTAGATTTCAATTTGTTTTCAAAGATATATTTATATCATTTTATAAATAATTGAGTGAAGAGCCTCTCTATCTCTACCTATATATATATATATATATATATATATATATATATATATATATATATATATATATATATATATATATATATATATATATATATATATATATATATATATATATGTATATGGTAGAGGTCCTGAGCTTTTCTCTGCCAATCTGGTCCAATATAACTTAATAATATCATCAGTCCATCGTGTTTTCGGTCTTCTCGTGGACGTTTGCGATCAACTGGTATCCAGTCCAGGACTGCCATGATCCATCTTTCGTCCCATCGTCCCATGGCCTGCCCACTTCCATTTCAATCCTTTATGTTCCAATGAGGTCACTCATTTTCGTTTGTTCTCTGATCAATGTGCAGGTCTTTCTATCCCGTCTAGTAATGCCAAGCATACAGCTTTCTATTCTTTTCACTTCCGTATGTCATAACGGGCAGGGCACACTGATCAAAGACTTCTCTTTTCATTTGCTCTTAAACACTATGTTGAGCCTGCCAAATGCCTGCAAGCCACATTTAACGCGTCGTTCCAGCTCCTGGACGGTATCCCTTTCCATTGAAACCCTCTGCCCATTGAAACCCTCTGTGTCTTGTGAAAGAAAAACGATATCATCTGCGAACGTAAGATGATTTAAGTACGCATCATTAATCCTCATTCCATCCTGTTCCCAGTTCAGATTACGGAACACTTCTTCTAGGCAGGTTGAGAAAAGAAGAGGTGATATTGCGTCACCCTGCCGTACGCCCCGCTCTACATTTATTCCAACCTCAAGATAGTCAAGGTGGACTGTCGCTGTAGCTTCATCATATATCGATCCTAGTAGGTTTATATAGGCTTTCTCCACACCTTGATTAAGCAATGCATCCATTATGGTCCGCTTGGATATTGAATCAAATGCTTTTTCATAATCAATAAAAGCCAAGTACAGTGGCATAGTGTATTCGTTGTGTCTTTGTATGACCTGCTGTACAACCTGTATGTGATCCATTGTCCTGAATCTACTTCTGAATCCTGCTTGCTCCCTTGGTTGTGCATCATTAAGTTTTTTTAGTATTCTTTTGGATATTATCTTGGTGAAAACTTTGTACACCACTGATAGGAAGCTTATTGGACGGTAGTTCTTTAAATCTTCCAGTGCTCCTTTCTTATGTAAAAGAATCACTTCTGCATTTTTCCAAAAGCTGGGTACGTCTTGTTGTTTGAGGCATTTTGAATATAATTTTGCTAGTGTTTTATGTAAAGTCCGACCACCAGCTTTTAATATATCTACAGTTATATTATCCATCACTGGAACCTTGCCATTTTTCATCGAGCCTTTAGCCTTTGTCACTTCCTCCACCAGGATATCCGGCACTTGTCCTTCAGTAGGCACTGATGTTCTTACCTGATTCTGGTCCTCATATAACTTTGAATAAAATCTCCGGGCAAGCTCTAACATTTCCGTCCATTCCCTGCATATTGTACCATCCTTACGCATTAAGGAAACATTTGTGCCCTTTTCTTTCTCAGCTTGTGCTTAGCTTTGTTAATTCCCCTGTTTTCTTCCAGAGTTTTTTGCACTAGCTGCATGTTGAATCGGCGCGTTTCCTCTCGAATACGTTTCCTTATAGTTTTGGAAAGCTCAACGTACTCCACTCTGCCAAAAGGACTGTCTGCATGCTTCATTGTCCGGCGTATTTTCATTAAATTTATGGTCTCAATAGAAATTTTTGACTCTTTAAGACATTTATCTTTTGGTACTATTTAAGGCGCCATTTTAAGCACATTGTTGGTGATTTCTTCATATTGATCTGTAATTTCCATCTCGTCCGGGTCTTGTAACGCAGCAAAGCAATTCGACAGAGCAATTTCAAAATGTCTGCCCCTCTCCAGCAGCTTCCCAGAATCCACTTTGCCCCTTTTCGATCTTATCATTCTTTCGCGCTCTTTTCGGCAGTTTATCCTAATCTTTGCTCGTACCATTCAGTGGTAATTTCCTACATTAAAATGGTTAAGGACACTACAATAGCAAAATATTGCTTTATCGTTTGACATGATGTAATCAATTTCACTTGTGTGTCATCTCTCCCGAGAAATCATTCGAAATATAATGGAAGTACTCATATATATATATATATATATATATATATATATATATATATATATATATATATATATATATATATATATATATATATATATATATCAGTATCAGAAATATTTCATCCATACTCCCCAGGGAGTTTCTAGCCTTACAGCCGTAATCAATTGGACTTGAGCCTAACGCAAGGGAGCAGCTAAAAAGAAATGATCAGGGCCAGGCCAAGTCCACTGGCCATATTGATAGTGGGTCACCATCTCAAAACTGCTCATGCCATCCTACGATGTTCGTAAAATGGCGATTATATTCGACAATGTAGTGGAAATTTAAACAAAAGTAATAACTCTATTATTTAAGATGAATTTCCATCCGCTACCTCAGTTAAAAATGTATAAACATTATTGTTAATTACTAAATATTGATAAAGTTTATATAAGTAGTTTTGAAAGATCTTTGAATAATATAAAATATTCTAATAAGACGTTGTTCTTTATAAACACGGGGATTTTCTAATATATAAAACAATTTTCTGATTCGTTAATATTACGCATATCACTGAAATGAGTAACCAAATAGTGATAAGACTGAACATACCTTGTCCAATATTTCTGAGATTCCTCATCATCCAAACTATTCCTTGCCAGGAATAAGTTTATGCCACATTGGACAGCCGACAAAATTATCATCAGGAACGTTTTCCACAGATAAGGCAAACAGGCCGGAAGGGACGATGTAATTAATATTAAAACGGCAAAGTAGCTAAAGTACGAAGGATACGAACAACCTTCATTAATGTCCTCAGTCGTGGCGCAAGCTGTTATATTCGTGTTTATGCACGCTACCTAAAATAAATTTATAACATATATCAGAAATAATATTTGAAGGATATAATATTTTTATGGACCTAATTATTATTTGGAGTTTGTAAAGTAATAAACCATATATATTAATTTGTATGGAGTAAGCAATAAATTATTAACCCATGTGAATTTTTTTATCAAATTACAAGCATTTTGTAATAAAATGTGGTCAATTCCACAAAAATTGAAGTTTTTAACAGTGTCTTTTAAATTACCTTCACATAAAGTAGACTTGGGGGCCAATTAATATGACCAAACCGAAAAATTATGTTTTCTGAGTCTAATAAACTGTTGATACATAAACCTACTCCCCAGGGTTCACAACCAGAAAAAGTCTTTTCTAAAACGTAGTTCTATCCGAGAATTATCTATTACATTATATCTAGTAATTTTAACACTACTGACTGCGCAAACCTTTCCGGACATAAGATCCTTTCCTTTCCGAACATAAGGATCTTTTAATATACTACACTTTCTGATATTATATTATGATAAAGCAATAGGAGTTGGATAAATATATTAATGGAATTGGTGATGTAGAGTCAATCTGGCAACACTGTTGAATTCCCTTTTCAATAGAAGGGAGATCAACATCTGGTGCATTTTCAGTACGAGTTTGAACTCTCTATAGTGATGATTTAATAATTTTGCAATGCTTTGTCGCGAAAACCATCAGATTTTTGGGTTACTTTCCTTACATCTTTCACCTCATCCTTTGCGCACATTTAGGCGCCATTTGCAACCGTATCGTCTGTCTGAGCACCGAGCTGTAGAAGTTTATAATGTTTATGAAAATTGAGTCGACCGCCGATTATGAGATACGATTTGTAATTCGATTCTTGAGTGCACGAAACTTGGCAACAGCGGAAATTCACCTTCAGATTTGTGAGGTTTCCAATGATAACGCTATTAGTGACACTAAACTTGGAAAGTGGGTGAGAATGTTCAAGGACGGGGTTAATACGCGTGATGAGCCACGCCCTAGTCGACTTTTTCTGTTCGAGATTCAAAATTCCTTCAAAATTCGAGAAAACCGAAAGTTATCAAGTGAATTTCCACAGGTTTCAAGGACAGTCTCGTACACCATTGTTTCGGAGAAACTGAATTATGCAAAATTGTGCTCCCGGTGGATTCCTAGACTGCTTTCTGATGATCACAAAACAAAGAGATTGGGGGATCGTTTTTGACTCGATATAATCAGGAAGAAGATAGATTGTTAGAGCACATCATTATAGAAGATGAGACTTGGGTGTCTTACATGACTCCTGAGTTCAAGCAGCAGTCAATGGAATGGCGACTCACATCGTCGCCAACCGAAGTGAAAGCCAAACAGACAATTTCAACACGAAAGATCATGGCAACTGTCTTTTGGGACAGGAAAGGTATTTTATTAGAGGATATTATACCAAGAGGCACAACAATCAATTATGATCCGTATTGTGTCACCTGAAGGAAACTCCGGCGTGCCATACAAAATAAGCGGCGTGATTTACTATCAGCCGGTGTAATGTTGCTCCATCACCACATCTTTCTGCTCAAACACAAGATTTAATCAGCTCATTTGGATGGGAAGAATTCGATCATCTACTTTACAGTCCAGAGATTTTCACTACTACTTGCACCCAGAGATTTTCACTTGTTTTCAACGACGACAAAGAAGTTACAGTTATGTTATGATTCCGGTCATGCATTGGGCTTCTTCATAGGTGACAGATTTCTTTGACTTCGGAATTCAAAAAGTTGTTGAGCGGTATGACAAATATTTAAGCAAAAATGGAAATTAAATAGAAAAGTAGATATAAGTATGTAGAATATTCCGTAACTGTATTGGAAACAGGGTGGTGTAAAGATCAATGGTGCAAACTTACACCATCTTAGATTTGCAGATGATATAGTCCTCCTTTCACAAGACCCAGAGGAGCTGCAAAGACGCATACAAGAACTGCAAAAAGCTGGCAAACCATTTGATTGGAAAATAAACCTGAAAAAAAGTCAGGTTATGTTCAATAACTTCGCCCAGGACAGAAGAATTTCAGTTTTAGGAAGGGATTTGGAGCTTGTGGACTGCTTTATATATCTTGGGTAAAGGATTTCAATGGAGGGGAATACTACTCGGGAGGTGGAACGGCGTGTTAAATGTGGCTGGCTGGCATTTGGCAGGGCTCAATATTATGTTTAAGAGCAGACTCCCACTTTGCCCGAAAAGAAAAGTCTTCGATCAGTGCGTTCTACCCGTTATGACATACGGAAGTGAAACCTGGACACTCACATCGTAATCAATTTAAAAACTTCGTGTAGCACAGAGGGGAATGGAAAGATGTATGCTTGGCATTACAAGACGAGACAGAAAGTCCTGCGCATGGATCAGGGAACAAACGAAAGTATGTAACATCATTGGAAGAGTAAAGCAATTGAAATAGAGATGGGCAGGCCAAATAGCGAGGCGATGGAATGACAGATGGACCAAGGCCTGGAATGGATACCGCTTGATCGTAAATGCCCGCGAAGAAGACCGAAAGCACGATGGATTGATGACATCGTTAAGTATATTGGATCAGAATGGCAGAAGAAAGCCCAAAACCGTGAAAGTTGGAAAAATGCTGAAGAGACCTCCATCCTGCAGTGAATCTACTAATATATATATATATATATATATATATATATATATATATATATATATATATATATATATATATATATATATATATATATAAATCTTTTCAGCATTTGCATGTTGTGTGTAAATTAGTAATTTAATAAATTTATAAATAGAAAATTCAATACTTACTGTATCTAAACTATTCATAATGCCAAGTGATAGAATACAGAGCGTAGCTAGCACCATTCTTAAAATCATCGATTCCTTCCAAACTGGGAAACAATATGCCTAAAAATAAGTAATAAGTCTATTGCAGTTATTTTATTTTTGACATAAAAATAATTTCAAAATGTTAAATGATCAAAAAAGTATGTACTCAATCTTTGGTTCAGTCGTAAATGGGATAAACTTACCATTTTTGGAATATCTTCAACTATGGCTACTATTACTAACAGGAAAAAAAAGCAATTTTCAAGAAGATAAGTTGCACCAGCGCAAAAGTTACTGAAATAAAGAAACAACGTTTTAATATATTGTTAACAAATAAATTTATTACTCACCTTGGCAGAATTGAATTAATACATAATCCTATAGCTATTCTTACAACTATAAACATCACCAACATAAATGTTGATGAACTTTCAATGTGGCGATAATAAGATTTTTCTTTTTGTGGATCGGTGAAGGATAATGTTACTAACTTTGTATTTTTTGCAAGTTCCCTAAAAATAATTTAAACAAAAAAGAACCTAGTAAATATCTTTCCAGGGCAATCAGTAATCAATCAATATTTCAAGCAGAAGTCAATATACACCATGAAAATATTGAGTATATTTATGGAATAGAGTTTTGATTAATTTGTTATGTAACATATTTAAAACTCACATATGGCCATCTCTGCTCACTAATTCTTTCTGTAATCTCAATTTGAATTCTGCGGAATCCTCCCTTGATCTAACAGGTTCGTTTCCCTAAAAAACAGAATTTTACAATCAAGTTAAGAGTCAGGATTTCTATTCAAGCTAAAGGGTCTTTCAAATTAGGCGTTTTTGTTTTAAGTTCTTGAATAAAACATTGAATTTGCGTTGATTTTAAAGAACTTTTTATAGATAATTGAAGCATAGTATTGTACATTTAAAGACGAAAGACAGTATATGTCAAATGACCACCTCTTGTAGCTACAAAAACGATCAGTCTTTTGTGAAAATTTTAGATAATACTTTGGCTCTATCTCACTAATGACTCGAATAATTTTATCGTTTAATTCAGAAATCGATTGTGGATTGTTGTTATAGACGTGGCTTTTTACGTAACAATAAAGAAAATAGTTTAAGGGTGTCAAATCACATGATCTTGGTGGTGATCATGATCATCACAATTAAGATCACCGTTTCTTGCAATAACACGTCCAAGATTTTTTTCTTTCAATAAATCTGTTGTTTTATTAGCAGAGTGATGTGTAGCGTCATCCTGTTTGAACCACATATCCTCCATAGGTCAATATTATTCAATTCAGCCCACAAAAATCCAATTATCATATCACGATATCGAACACCATTCACCGTTACAGCTTCACAAGCTGCATATTGAAATAAATACGGTCCAGTTACACCTCCTGACCATATTGCACACTAAACAGTGATAGAATATAAAGGTCGTTTAAAATATAAAGGTTTCTCATGAATCAATCGCGGATTTTCCTCACCCCAAATGCGACAACTTGATTTATTAACCTAGTCACTAATTTAAAAATGTACGGAATTTTTTAAAAATCATTCCTTGATCCAATTGACTAATGTACGACGATTTGAATTATCCAATGACTTTAGCTCCTGTATTATTTAAACCTTATATGCCTTCAGACCTAAATCCTTTCGTAAAATATGCCATGTTTTGGATTCACTGAGTTCAAATTGTTGTGAATTGTTGTGAACTTCTTTTATCTTAATTGACATTTTTCACTAAACGCCCATTTTCATAAAATAATTCAACAATTTCAACCTGTTGTATTGTGTACGACTCCATTTTTATAAATATCATTCATTACACTTCTGAAATGAGACTAGACCTAGGCAAATTCACAACGTCATCTGTATTTTATTTAAGAATTAAAAAAAAACATTATTCAAAAATTATAAATAAATGTTGACCTGTTACTCTTTTAATACTTAAGGCGGTTTTCCGATAAGGGTCATGTCATAACAATTATACACGGTAACCCAAAAGATATTTTTTTTTTAACTTTATAACATTTTATTATTATATTAAAAATATTAACATATACAACTGTATATTATATTACAACATAAATCTATTTGTTATTGTTGGTGGATTCATGCAGTTGTGGGTTGTATCCTTCTTCATTTGCAATAGTTTGAAGTCTTCTAGGTCTCTGTCTGGGCAGATGGTATCGAAGGCGTCATGGTTTTTTTTTTCCCCCAACTGTTAGTCGATGTCGCTCAGATCTTGTGTTCTAGTAGTAAGTATTTAAGCTTCTTTTTAAAATTTTTTAGGTTTAATTTTATTATGTCCTTCGGTATCTTGTTGAATTTTGCTACGGTTTCAGTTGTGAGTTTTTGTGTGAGTCTTACTTGTGTATTTTTATGAACTCTAATGCCTGATTTTCTTCTGGTTTCGTATGTATGTATTTGTTTGTTTGTCGTGAATGTGATAGTTGTCTTTATTAATTTATTTTGAATTTTGTATAGCAGCAGTATATTGTGATATTGTATTAGTTTTCTGATGTTTAGTTCTTTTGTTTTTTTGTATAGTTCTTCGGTTGGCGTTAGTCTGTTGAGATTATATAATATTTTCAATGTCTTATTTTGTTGTCTTTGTAGTATGTTTAAGTTTTTTTTCTGTAGTATTGCTCCATGTATTAATTATATAAGCATTTCTAGATGAGAATAGCGCATGGTACGGTAGTTTCTTCATTTTTGTTGGTATGATGTGCTTCATTTTTAAGAGCAAAGTAATTGTTTTGACATTTTCTTTTTTATTTTATTTATATGCTTATCCCATTTTAAGGTAGTGTGTATTTTAATTTCTAGGTAGTTAATTTCGGAAATTTCCTTTAATTTTTGGTTTCTTATCGTTATGTTTAGGTCTCTTGCTTGTTTCTGCTTGTTAAATATTATGTATTCTGTTTTTGTTTCGTTTATCGTGAGTGAGTTGTTAAAACACCATAGTTCGTACTTTTTCATATCGTTATATATATTATGTTGTAATCTGTTGTAATCATTGTCAGAATACAACATGCACAAGTCATCTGCGTAAGCATACATAGTATATACAGCAATGTAGTATGTAGTATACAGAGTATATACAGCAATGGTGGCAGGTTACCTCCTTGCGGCAAGCCGTACGCAGCTGTATTAGTGTTGCTTTCTGTCTCTCCTACTTTAGTCTTTTGGGGTCTGTTCATCAAGTAGCTTTCAATTATTCTTATGTAATTATCAAATCCATATGCAATGAGTTTTTCTAGTAATTTTTCTTTATTGATTGTGTCGAATGCTTTTTTCATGTCGAAAGATATTACTACGACCGTGTGTTTCTTTTCTATGCATTTTTTAATATTTTCTATCAAATCATAAACAGCTGAAGTCGTGCTCGATTTCTTTTGGAAGGCATATTGTGCTATATTTATGATGTTGTTTTGTGATATATGCTCTATCATTCTGTTGTGTAAGATTTTTTCTGTTATTTTATTCAGTGCTGATACTAAAGTAATTGGTCTGTAATTTTGTTTCATTATTTTTTCCTTTTTTGTATATCCCAAGGTATCTCTAAAGAAAATTTCTTTTTGATATATATCTAAAAGACAGACGTGCATCAAAAAACCCTTTATAAATTATTGAAATACACAAATTTGAAAAGTGACTTCAAAAATATTGTCATCCAAATGTAAACATTCAGGCTCACAGCGCGAACAGCAAAATTCCTTAGTACGGCTCGGCACATAATCTCTAGAATGAGAAATGAGTTTATTGAAGTAAACTTTCGATTTTAGATAGCTTCCCCAGAAAAAAAATCTATAGGGCTCAAATCAAGACTATGTGGAAGTCTATTTATGTCACGTTTCCTGGAGATCAATTTGTTTGGAAAGATTTCACGAACTCGTGGCAGAGACGTGTTGGAAGTGAATTAAGTTGCTCCGACCTGCGGATATCATTTTATTTGATTATAACCAGCAAAGTTTTTCAGTTCAGGTACCAAAAAATTGTTCAACATTTCCACATAACGCTATGAATTGACAGTAACTACGCGCTCGCTACCGTCTGGAAAAAAGTACGGGCCGATTATTCTTCGCGCTTACATTGTAGCATATCCAGTGACTTTAAGCGAATATAGGGGTTTTTGATGCTTATGTTTCGGATTCGTAAAACTGCAGTAACGACAATTCTGCAATTCTTATTTACATAACCGTTGAAATGAAAATGATTTTAGTAAAATTCTCGCACACAACTCTTGGTCTGCTCCCGAGATACGCTCCATACCAACTAAATTTCTAAACGCGGGACTATCGATTGACATGCGCCCCGTGCCCCTCTCAATTATTAAAAATTTGAACACAGTAGTACGTCAGCAATTTTATCTTCAAATGATAAAGTTTTTATGTATTATAATTAGACTGTACAGGAAATATCATGACAAAAATGTTTCAATCTTTTTAAACATATTATGTATGTTATGCAAGAATTCTTTAAAACGTGTAATATGTATTACATAGCTACCTATTGCTAATATAAATCAATAAATATATATTGTATGAAAAATTGTATAGTGGGCTTGTGAAAAATATTAAAAATATTCAAAAACCAAGGAAATGTCTCCCGTACTCCACGCATTTTTTTATGCAATAGTCGATGTATATTGTCGTACCCTTGGTCATTCCTTCAGTTACTTTCGAACGTTCAACTTGAGCCCGACTGAAGACGTTTGCTGACGTTTATTCGCGACTGAAGGAATGAGCAAATTTTTTAGGTCACGAGAAAAATAGTTTAAGAAATATTAGCAGAAATTGTTCCTAGTTTTTGAATAGTTTTAAAAATATACTGTTTTTGGGCCGCCGAAAAGAATTATTAAACTTACATTGCTAACTGTTTTATCTTCTATAATCGTTTTAAGCTCCGATATTACACAACTGTCTGCATCAGGAACGATGGTTGTTTCTCCATTTTGAACTTCTTTTTGCGGTTCAAACTAAAAAGTAAATATTTTTCCATTAGATAGTCTTGCTCATATAATAGTTAACATCCAGTTAAATATGAGTAAAAAGTAATGTTGATTGTCTTGTATCCAAACATTTGATGTTTGATAACTTAATTTTTGGAATAATTTAAAAAACTATTAACATTTATTCTATTTAGTTTAAGTGGAAAACCTTTTTTTATAATCCTTCGTTTCTCAGTTAATAGGTTTTACAAACTTTATTTTTTATTATTAATTAAAAGAATTGAGTCGTTTAACTCAGATACAATCACTTTTCCCAGTTTAGGGCCTATTTCGTAAGACAAAAAAAATAGTGAGGTAAAAAACCTTACTGCCTTCGGCGAACAGCTGCAGCAGCAGTAACCTCTTAAAAAAATGTTACAACTTTTTCAAGCAACTGGACTGTTATGTTCACAATTGTCCGAGTTATGTTGGCTTCCAAGACGTAAATAGTTGCATAAAGCAGCAAGATTTAACAGAACCTCAAAGAAAATAATTTTAAGGCATTAAATCACATGGCTTTGCTGGCCAATTAGCAGGTCCGTTCCTCGAAATAGCTTTATCATCGAATTGTTCAATTAATCGATGGCTGCGTTGACTGTATGACACATAAAGCCATCCTGTTGGAACCACATCCCCTCTATATCAATACCACTCAAATTCAGAATTAAATAATCATTGATCATCACTCTATAGTGATCCCCATCAACGGTAACGTGCTTTCCAGCTTGATATTTAAAGAAATACGGCCGAATGATTCCACCGACCTAGCATACGCGTCATACAATGGTAATTGGTGGATCATTTGCGGGTTATTTCCACTACAGATGCGGTAATTTTGTTATTTTGTGGATTGATTTTGAGCATTCACCAAACGCACGACGCAAACGATGCTACGATCATCGGAACGCACCGTTTTTTGTCTTAGTTTATATAGTTAGTTATAAACGCCGTCGATTAAACGCTTTAAAAAAAATGGATGAGATTCCATCGAGTTAAACCATATATACAGGGTGTTAATAAAACATAACAGGCTAACACAGGGTGTTAAAATAACACAAAAATGTCATACGAACATAGATCCGGAAATTCTTTGTGTTCAAGATACAGGAGGTTAAAAATTTCAATTTTTTCCTTTTTTATTTACATTTTCCGCATAAAGAAAGCTTTTTTTTAACCAAATTTAATACACATCATCAGCCTTTCGGTTACCATAATTTGATGGAATATCAAGTCCTATAAGTAGCCAGTGGCGGAGTTATAGGATTTTGCTATTAATTAATTTAAAAAATAGTTAGTACGGTCCTGTTCAAAATAAAACTTAAATACATTTTTCAACACAGAATTTTATTTTCTACAAAAAGTGTATCTTGACATTTTTTGTATCTGCCTCGGTTCAAATTTGACTTTCACTTAATATACACGGTTCTATGAGAATAAAAGTGTTTGAAAAATCTCTGACTCTCTGAAGGAGTGTTTTTATCAAAATGCATACACTGAAGCTTACGTAAAGGACAAAATGAAATTATATCATACTCCCCAGGCCAACATTGATGGAGGTGGTTGATCTCCTTTAGGAAGAAGTGAATTTAACGAAAAATATTAAGATACCTTTTTTTGTAGCGCATTCAATTTCGTTTAAGAATATGTATTGTATTTTTTCAAATATGATTTGTTTATTAGTTACATAATTGCAAATTTGAAAAGTAAAATTGTAAAAACAGATCAATGTTAAAGGCACGATTACATGGAAACGGCTTGTTTGACGTAAATTTATAATGAGATCTTTTTTTTGTAAAGGATTTAATTCTCTTCAAGAATATGTATTGCTCAAATTTTTCAAACAGATGGTTTAGGAGTTTTAGACGAAAGATGCGATTGCTATTAAAAAACATTAAAGTCGCGATGATATAAGTATTAAGGGCTCTAACTCTCACAATATTGTATTAGTTATTTTTTATGTTAAGTTTTCCATGAAACAATGCAACCATGCCATGTCAAGATACACTTTTTGTAGAAAATAATATTCTGTGTTGCAAAAGGCATTTAATTCCTATTTTGAACAGGGCCGTACTAATTACTTTGTAAATTAATTAGTAGCAAAATCCTATAACTCCGCCACTGGCTGCTTGTAAGACTTGATATTCCCTCAGATTATGGCAACCGGAAGGTTGGTGATGTGTATTAAATTTACCTTATTATTATTACACCTACTACAATTACCTATTACAATACCTTTCTTTTTACGAAAAATAAATAAAAAAAGAAACAATTGAAATTTTCAACCCCTTGTATCTCGAACACGAAGAATTTCCGGACCCATGTTCGTATGACATTTTTATGTTATTTTATGACGTAGAATTTGCCAAAAAAGGCAGACAGAGTATTTCATTAACACCCTGTGTGTGTGTGTATATATATATATATATATATATATATATATATATATATATATATATATATATATATATATATATATATATATATATATATATATGTTTATATTTATTTATTTATTTTTCATGCTCTCCACTAATTTTTTGAAAGAATACATAATGTTGCAAAGGAGCATGTTAAAAAAAAGAAATATCTTAACATGACTCAACAATAGAGTTTGATCTAACCTTACATATGTTCATTAAAAATTAAAAAATTCAGTACAAAATATAAGAAAGAATATACTTTAGCCTCCATGATAAAGTATTATTAAACAAGTATGTCAGCATACCCCGACTTTTATTGCTTTATACAGGTTCAATTTGCTTTATTTACATTTCCGCTTCAAATTCTCCTTTCGCTTGCTCTTCGATAAATAAATCATCAGATAAATTGGATGTCGTAAAAAAACAACATAACATGGACGAATCAAATTGCACTTAAAAAAACCCACACATTGTATGTTTGTTTATCGAGTATTAAGGTGGGTCCACATCAATAAAATTTTGCGTGTGTATTGAATTTACTGGAACAATTTGTTTGAATTATCTGGTGGGCAATAGATGGTTCGTGTGCGTGCTGAGCGGCGACAATATTTGTGTGTGACTTTATGTATCAGAGCGTCTACATTGCCGCGCAAGCACACCACATACAATACATACAACGCAAATTTGTATCGATGTGGACCCAGCTTTAACGGAACAAGAATTAATCTTCAAAAGAAAACTTTGAGTGAGTCACATTAATCAGTTAAAAATTCCATAAGTACGAATGTATTTGAAGGTTTTCCTTTTGGCGCAATACGAGGTATCTAAATAAAGTAATGATAATGGTGGTATATCGTTAGATCTGGCAATATTGTTAGATTTTTCTTTAGACATCTGATGCGTCTTCAGCACGAGTTTGAACTTCCTAAAGTCACTTAGTGGTCCGCTGCAATTATTTTCGTGAACTGGGTTGTTGTAAATTCTGAAAATGAGTGACAACAATTTCGAGCAACAATGCGCTATCAAGTTTATGTCGTCTTTCTGATCCTGCAAAAGGTTTTTCGAAACCAATTTCCTGCAGATTTTTATTCTACCTCAATTCATTGGCCAAAATCTGACAAACAATTGTATGAGTCACATTAAATTATTCGCCGATTATTCTTGCCATTACCAGAGCGATCAAACGGAACATCCTGGATCCTGTGGACATTTTCATCACTTCTTGAAGGCATTCCGCTGTGAGCTTCATCTTCAATCGAGTCTCGGTCTTCTGAGGATACCTTAAATCACTTGAAAACTAGAAGCACTCACTAAACACTATTTCCATAAGCTTGTGGAAGGTTTGTAAAAGTTCCATCGTACTACACCCAAATCTGAAATGAAATTTAATAGCGGAACGATCAATGAAATGGTTTTCAATAATTTTCAGAACGAACTAGACAAATATGGTTCACGAAAAGGATTGTTACGAACCAACAAGTGACTCTAGTGAGTTCAAAGTCATTCTCAAGACGCATCAAATATCGGCCCGCCTCTCCTCCTAAGTAGTAGCCAACAGTGATGCCAGATCGAACGCAACGCTCCCAATTTATTTTTTTACACACCTCGTATTTTGATATGCAATCCAAATAATCATATAATTTATACAATGCCGTCTGTGAAGTATCAGAGAGACACGTACACAGGACGTTTTTCTTATTAGTATCTGCTCACTCGCAAGAGCGTAGAAAATGGAAAAACTTCATGAAATTTCATAAAACATTTATTTCGTCCCAATAAGGATATCCAATAATTATTGTGTGAATTATTCATTAAGCGTTTAGTTAATTTTTAACTTCAAAGTGTTCAAACTATTGAAATCAATAGAACAATATTTTTGAACATTTGATTGTGATGATGATGATGATTCATGATGATTTTTTAGCCTATATCACAAGAAAACCCATTGTTTTCCCTCCTAATTAGATTTAATTGCAATCTACGTACGATACGAGGGATAAATACGTTAATAGGTTAATAAATTTAGTGTATAGACATGTTTTTCAAAATATTCATGTTTGTGATAATATCCCAGGCAGAAGTGGAAATCCTAAAAACCTCAGTTATTGCTTGATCAGCTATGGAAAATCGAGAACCCCGGGTTTCATTTTTATCATTATGAAACTAAAATAAATCACAAGATGATAAATCAGGGCACACAAGATGATAAATCAGGGCATATTGATTGCAATTACTGTCCTCAGCCCAGTCAATCACGAGCGAGCTGTCAGTGTAGGTCGTTGGAGTGCAATGGAACGATGATTAAATCTTAAGATTAAATCATCTTAAGATTAAATCATCTCCTGATGATGCTAACATGGTTAGCGAAACGTGCGTCGAGCAATTCAAAAAAGTGTTTTGGTGTTTAGTGGTAAATCTCTTCAAGTTTAGTGCATCACACCAAAGGTTCCAATAGAAGAATTGATAGAAGTTTCTGGTTAAAAAAACTCAGTCAGGTGATTCTACAAATCTTCCAAAAAGATTTTACTACCTAAGTTAATGTGAAGCGATCTAAATAAATAGTAGTCGAAGGACGGGAGGTCGGAAAAGTGCACTGGATGGACCTGCACTGGATATTCCAACAATTTGCTAAAGTTTATATTGGCAAAGGCAAAGAAAGTGATCTAGCACTGTTTCAATAGAACACAATGCAGGTTACTTTTGGTCGATTGCTCCCTTTAATTCACTTAGTTGTGAACAGTCTTTCACCAATCAATTCTTCTATTGACATCTTTGGTGTGAAACATTAAACTTGAAGAGAGTGACCACTAAACACTAAATTACTTTTTCTAAATTTCCCGATGTAAGTTTCACTAATCATGTTAGCATCATCACGAAATGATTCAATCTCCTAATCATCAGATCAATTCTCAGATTGAATAATATCCTAATGATGCTAACATGGTTAGAGACACGAGCGTTAACAAGTTTAGAAAAAGTGATTTGGTGTTTAGTGGTAAATCACTTCGAATTTACTATTTCTCCAGATTAATGGACCGATTTCGTCGCGCTTCAATAGAGAATACCAAGTAGAATTTCGATATACCAATGTTTTCTCCATTAACTCAGGCGGCATCCATACGTAAATAGCCTTCTTAACAATGTTAACTGGTTGATTCCAAACATTTCTCTGATCTCTTGAATTGTTCTATGCCGATCACTTTCAATTACCACCAATATGTGCAATGAGTTTCGGTCGGTCGATGAGAACGTACCACATTGTTGAGATTAAAATTATCATGAAAGTTTCTACCGTACCCAGCCCTTATCTTTTTTTGCTAGTCCGAAGTATTTTTGATCCTTGGAAATAAAAAAACTGCTCGTTTATGTCGAAAATGCTCCTTATTAATGCTCCCATAATGCTCCGAAATTTTTTTTTCAGTAAAAATACTACTCACTAAAATTCCTTCTGTCCATCAAATTAACACTTTATACGTGTGAAGTAAATATCAGTTGAATTTGGGTTGCAATACCAACTAGCACCAAAACTGGGTGAACTTTCACATCAACTCAATAGAAACATAGCCTAGTTGTCTTTTGTATGATACATTACATAGATTTATTATTATATAATTATACTAGTGAATGCCCCAGAAAAACTTTAAGGCCTTACTAAAAGCAAATTTATGTAACTAAATCATTTCCTTACCGGCTTAAGAACCTTCACAATAAAGAACGTTTTCAATCCAGCAATTCGCAACGTCTCATCCCTTTTTTCACCATACGCCGGCTCCACTTCAAACTCTCCATTCAAGAATGACAATGTAGTGGCAGAAATATGAACTCGTCTGGAAATGGAACGAAAAGAAATGTCAGTAGTTGCTGCTAGAAGAATAAAAGCCTATTATGGTATATTGAACTGTTGAATGCCTAAATATTAATAGTATATAGTATATAATATATATATATATATATATATATATATATATATATATATATATATATATATATATATATATATATATATATATATATATATATAGTAAACAAGACCCTTTCCGGATTATCGGGGCGTCCGGATTATAATATGTCATATTTAATGGTAATAAAACACATATTTAACATTAATTTCTTTAATCAATTTTTAAATTAAAGCATAAAGACAAAAATGTACATGTTCACAATTACAACGATGTAAGAAAAATAGTAAGTTAAAATAAAACATTAGTTAATTCTTCTTGAAAAAGTCTGTAATACTCTTCTGTTTATAATTTTCGCAATTCATTTCAAAAGCCCGGTCTCTAAGTCGACGGACACACATAACTTCGTGGCTATCAAATTCGTTATCTTCAGCCCATTTTAAAGCAGTGTTTAAAGCTCCTACTGCCTCTGAATTACCAACTTTTTAGGAGGCAAGAGCTTCAACGCTATTGTCCTCATCTTGCTCATGGTTCTCACACATTGCCGCTCGCACAATCTCCTCATCAGTTAACACTACATATATGGCGGTGCCATGATGTTAGCGAGCGCACTAATTGACACTGTAGACGGAAGGCGATAAACAAAAGACTGTGGACGGATTGGCTCATGGCAGCCCGCACCTACATCCGCCTCCCCACGAACCCTATTGCCCGGCCGAATTACAGCGATCACCGAACAAGCGGGAGTCACGAGGGATTAACGAGGACCTACTGTGTATATATACCAGGTGTCCCATTAAGGATGGATCGCGGCCGTATCTTGAAAACTATTTATCCCACAGCTTTGGGGGAAAAGAAAATTGTACTAAAAATGATCATGAGAAATTCACCGAAAATATTTTTAAGCTTCTAAAACGACCGCAAGAGGGCGTGACGAGCTAAACATTTTTAAAAATCATTTTTTTGTGTATTTTCAAGTGTTAACCGAGTAAGAAAAATTCTTAGTTATAATTAGCAAACTGTCTCCTACAACTTTGTTTTATGACATTTTGTCGTAATTTCACGAATAGATGGGTGGGGGGAGTTTTACCTATCGAGATAAAAAGTCGTCTAATGTCCGTTTGCCTTAACCGATTTTCCTCAATTTGGATTCATTTAAAAGGCAATTGCTGGGACAATCAGATAATCTGGGAAATAAATTATTTAGTTTATAAATGAAACCGCGAGGTGGCGTTATATTCAACAATAGTTTTTTTGAAGTTTTGTTCAGTTTTTTCAAATGGAATGGTACAGCTTTTATTACATGGCTAGAAATGTAATTTAAAGAGGAATCATCCAGTGAAAACCCGAAATCGATATCTCTGACATGTCAAGAGATATTTCGATTTTTCTGAAAAAATCAGTTATTATTTCATTACTACCTGCATTAAGTTAAAAAAATATTAACCTAATATTTGCCTTCCTTCACACTTTATCCAGGCTTAGGACTGGTCCAAATTCTTCGTGCCATATTAATTTGGAGCGTGTTTAAAGGCCAACGGGCCAACAACGAAGATAATAATAATAACAACAGTCAAATAAAATTAACAGCACAACAGTCTAATAATTAACAGAATCTGAACTTTAACGCCTTTCTAAATGTTCCAAATGCCTTCACCACAGAAATCAACCACCAAAATAGATGGAGTGTGAACGTATGGTGTGGTGTTTTGGGAGACAAAATTATGGGTCCCTTTATTTTTAATGGACATTTGAATAGTGAAACATATTTAAATTTTTTACAAAATGGACTGCCAGAACTAATGGAAGATGTTTCGTTGGAAACAAGAAGACAAGTGTGGTACCAGCATGATGGATTCCCTGCCCACTTCTCGTAGGTGGTTCGAAACTTCTTGGATGCTTCGTTTTCAAATCGTTGGATAGGACGGGGTAGTTTATTTTCGTGGCCGGCGCGCTCACCGGATTTGACAGTCCTCGATTTTTACTTGTGGGGAAGACTAAAAGACCTTGTTTTTCAAACTCGTCTTATCACACGAGAAAACATGATTGAAAGAATTCAAAATTCAATAACCAGCATTTCAAGAGCGGAAATTGAAGCTGCCGTTTTTAGTACTCGTCGAAAAATAAATCTTTGCATTTCTAAGGATGGAAGGCATTTTGAACATTAATTTTTAAAAATGTTTAGCTCGTCACGCCCTCTTGCGGTCGTTTTAGAACCTTAAAAATATTTTTGGTGAATTTCTCATGATCATTTTTAGTCCAATTTTTATTTCCTCAAAGCTGTGGGATAAATAGTTTTCAAGATACGGCCGCGATCCATCCTTAATGGGACACCTGGTATATATATATATATATATATATATATATATATATATATATATATATATATATATATATATATATATTACTGTGCTAATTGAAAAATTCGCGGACCGGGAATAATAAAACCACTTTATAGTTGAAAAAATTATTTCATTCTTCCGTATATTCTCCTTTAAACTTAATACATTTTTCCCAGCTGTTCCCCAATTCCTTTATTCCATCTCTACAATGATTTTTTGAAATTCCTTCAAAATATTTATCTACCATTGCAATAACTTCTTCATTTGATGCAAATCGCTTGCCACATTAGAATTTTTTGAGGTTAGGGACTATATGAAAGTCAGAGGGTGAATATCGTGGAAACTCCAACAATTCGTAGTCTAACTCCTTCAATTTGCCCATTGCAAGAACACATCTCAAGAATACATAAATGAGCTGGTGCATTGTATTGATGAAAAATAATTTTTTTCTTCGCTAAACCAAATCTTCTCTCACGAATTTTTGCATCCAATTGTAGTAATGTCCTATTATTCTTTTACCGTTTTGAAGATAATCAATTCACAAAATGCCTTTTGCATCACAAAAAAATGATGCCAGAAACTTTTTGGTCGATTTTGACCACTTTGGCTACTTGCAAGCTGAACAACCGGGCTCAGTCCACTGTGCCGTTTATTGTCGTAGTTCAGGATATATATATAGTGATAAACCCAAGTCTTTACCTTAGTTATAAAACGATGTTTAAAATCTATTTTATTCTTTCGAAAAAGATCCAAATGTTGGTTAGAATGTTTTACTTGAAGTCATTTTTAATCAGAATTTAACAAATGCGGTACCCAACTTGTATATAGCCTTCTCAAGCAAATTCCTTTTTCAAAATATGACACATCCCTTCAGTTGAAATGTCCATGGTCTTAGCAATTTCACTAAAAGTCAATTAGTTAGTTTGTCATCCATAACCACATCATGTATAGAATTAATTATTTGTTCAGTAGTTACACTTATTGGCCGTCCAGAACGACGATAATCATCCAGGTTTGTACTATCAAGTTGAAACCCATCTGCCCACTTGCAAACTTTTGTTTTCAAAGGAGCGGACTCTCGTAATAGATTTACCATTTCACTATGAATTTCTATTACCTTTAAATCTTTTTTTTACAAAGAATTTAATCACTTCACGATTTTCAATAATTTCCATTTAAAAAAATAACACTGATACGTTTACTTAAGTTGATGTTTTTGTACGAATGAATTGACAGATCGACTTGAAACTTTACATATGTTCATATGAAGGATGAAATATAGGTGTCGCTCCACGAATTTTCAATTAGCCTAGTATATATAATATATAAGTATTATACATAGTTATACAGTATACAAGGTCCATTACAAAATTAATGGTCCTTTTCTAGGAAAAATAGATTCATTGATACATATTGAATCAAATCCAACAATTCTTGACGGCGCGAAACTCGAAGTTCTTTCCGATCTTCCATCAACAATTTCGGCACAAGCTTCGCGCAGACCTTGCGCATTTGTAGATCCTCGGTCACTATCCCATGTACCGCAAATGTTGACATGTATAATAGTAATGTTCTTTTCAAGCTTCACGGAAAACTTGATGGCGTATCGCTGTTCATGCGAACGCTTCATCGCACCGTGTTACAAAGTTGAAAAAGAACAGTTCACACTGAGGCACGCCCTTTCGCTCACATTGCTCGGAGCAAACTGGTGCCCGGCTAGGTTGAAAGGGCAGACCCCCACCATATTTTCTGACCGGTTTTACCGAGCTGCCATGGATAGTTGCGTCACAATAAAATGTAAATCATGCGCATTACTTTCTTAATGGACCATGTATATATATATATATATATATATATATATATATATATATATATATATATATATATATATATATATATATATATATATACCCCGCCCGCTTCGCTGGGCATTTAAAATTAACATTATTATTTATTGTCATTATTACAGTTTCTTTATAAAAAAAATTAACTTCCCCTTCCCGTCTTAAATCAAGCTTACATATAGTACCCTCAAATATAGTATTTAATTTTCCTAACATTTAATCTTCGTCGTCTATCTCATCTTCTTCGATGATAGTTTCGATTGGCCGCAAATCGTTCATGAGCCCCATGTACTTATTAGTTAAAACGACATCTTCTTCACTGCACCGAATGATGTCATTTAGAAAACATTGTGGTAAGGTCTGATAGATTTTAAAAATGCATTTGATTTTACATGTGTTCCATGGAGTAGCGATTTTAATAGCTCTGGAAGTTGTCGCAAAGGTTCTAGTTTTATTTTGCCAGCTGACCAACATAAACTTTCACATTCACCAATACACTTTAATGCTTTACAATAACTACAAATTTTTGTCATTACACTTAATTTTGATTCTTGAATCATACGAAAAACCACAATTTATTTTTACTTTCCAACGAATTTTTAATTTCATACGGCGTAAATCTTCTTTCCTTTTTTGTTCTTTTTATAATCTATTTTCCGTTTCATCTTGACTTTCACATGCACGCTTAGCTTTCATATACTTTGATTTAGACGTTACCAAATTTAATTTGGACTTTCCTGTTTTAGGCATTTATGACTACAACAAATAATTAAAAACTGTCTTGAGATTCACAACAACACCAAACACAACCAAAAATTCAATATAGAAAGTAAACTAATTTATCGTTTTAATCTAATTATTCCACGCTTCCTTCTTTTCTTCTTTTTCATCTTCAATTAATAAATATAAACATATACATATACATAGATATATATGTTTTTAATATCTTTTTAAATCAGTCAATTGACATTTGGTAAAAATTTGTTTACGTTAGAAAAAAACAAGCAAAGTTTTAATGCTACATAAAAATATTAGTTTAATAGTTTAATTAATAATTAATTTATTAAAATTAATAATAATAGTAGTTAATATACATGATAATAATAATAATCAATAATAAGTTGATAAAAGCTGAAATTTAAAATTTAGCGTTTTTGAACATTAACGCCCTCACAACCGCTTTAGGAGTTTGAACTCCGTTGCATACGTTCTTAAGTAGTCTTAATATAGCCCAAGAAAGAAAAAAATCATTTCAAATTTTCATTTTAATAATTTTATAGCTTTTATAAACTAAAGCTATAAAATCAGATAATTAGTGATTCTCATCATTAATGCCGCCGCAACTGGTGTGGGGAGTCCAACACTCATATAAATATTAGCCTACCCATTAAGTACATGTATTTTCTACATGGATACCAAGTTTCAAGTCAATAGGATGCATGGTTCAGTAGCTATAACGGAACATTCGTAAAAACCACTGTAGATATATATATATATATATATATATATATATATATATATATATATATATATATATATATATATATATATATATATATATATGTATATATATATATATAATATATATATATATATATATATATATATATATATATATATATATATATATATATATATATATATATATATATATATTATATATATATATAATATATAGTATATAATATATATATATATATATATATATATATATATATATATATATATATATATATATATATATATATATATATATATATATATATATATGACCAGTTGAGTTGGTCTTGCTCCGTTCGTTTCGTTTCAGCTGTCTCACTGCGTTGAGCTCGAACCCAGCTGATGACGGCTGTGAGGCCAGAAACCGGTCCTGGGAGGTACTTGTCTCGGCATGGTGACGGCGACTGATTTGAGACGAGCAGAAGTACGTGGAAGTACGGATGAAAAATTTCTGTTTTTCATATATATATATATATATATATATATATATATATATATATATATATATATATATATATATATATATATATATATATATATATATATATATTTAAAAAGTAATTAACACCAAATTGAAAAACGAAGAAAATATATTATAAAAGAACCATTTTGTCTTGCTGCTTTTCAAAGTTATAAACAATTAGAATGATAGGGTGATACTTAATCCCACCCGTTAAACATTTATATAAACAAAACGAAACGATATATATTTTTGTCAGTAATTTCTTAATAGTTACGAAACAGTGGGTTGCCAAATATCCATTCGAACTTCCTTTAACAGTATTGTTATAATAATTTCCTTTATAAGGCAATGTTAGCTAGGTATTCATAAAAACCGAAATCATTACAAATTATAACACGCTATACTTCACTGACAATTCTCTCTAAATACAATTATATGGCGATATTCCGTGTTGTGTCGTTTGAAATCTATTCCAGAGTGAGATGGCATATTTTGTAATAAATTATATGAACAAAGCAGAATAACTTCGATAGAAATATTCATAATATTACGAGGATAATAATCTAATGTTCAATATAGTTTCTTATTGTCTATAAGTATTTTATTTGTTCGTTTTTTCTTTATTAAATGGCTGAACATTTGTGCTAAAAATAAATTTCCCAATCATTTCTGGTTTTAAGAGAACAATTTCCTGCATAGGTTAAATAAGATCAGCGTATCATTTCGCTTATTATTTATTATTATAGGGTATCGTATAGTTAAGAAATTATATCGCTGTTTTTTTTTTTAAATAGATTTGCATTAAATTTTATCTAAAAAATGAAATTTCTTATGTTGATACATTAATATGCTAACTGTGACAGTAATGAAAATATGTTCAAAAAATGTTTACAAGTTGTACAAGTGCTTTAATGATAGCAGAAAAGCAGTCTAAAATGAAATATTTCAGGAAGACCTTCTACCTTAACCAATGAAGAAAACTACTTTATTAAAATTAAAGACCTTGTACTCCGTAATAGACGATTAATTATTAAATGCCATTTGAAAATTCAAACTGTCCAGATTTGTAGCAAAACAATTCAAAAATTTTGTATCACGATATCGCATCATCGTACATCACAATAATTATTCATTAAATTTTCATTAAAAAACAAACAAATGCCATTCCACAAGCACCATATTCACCAGATATGACACCGTGGAACTTTTTCCAGCTGCTTCGATTGCAGAACGCACTTCGTGAACACCATTTGAAGTCGAGTATAAACACTGTTTGAAATACTTGAAACAACGTCGGATAAGTGTATTACAGTAAAATATTTGAAAAGTTAATTTGATTAATAAATAAATACATAAAAAATCATCTTACTTTTTGATCGTAGTGATATATAAAAATGACAATATATATCAAACCAATTAACGTCTATTGGAAAGGAACATTCATATTAATATCTATAATAATATTCAGCAAGTCTGTATATACATACACATATGTCGAAAAATTCGAAATATTTAACGTAATCATCTACGTACGTTACGTTTCTACATAATCATCATTTTATTACAACTCTTACTGTTACCAAATAAAACTCGACATCAAATGATCAATGTGTCTAAAATTAATTTATTAATTCAGAGTAATTCAAAAGTAATTAAAAAATAGAAAGAACAACTATCAATAAAACTGTAGTTCCTCCATGGGTATGTAGGCATGCCTATAACCGATTTGGCATGCTGTCGATCAAACGATCATTTTGGGCTTGTGGAATTCTCTCCCATTCTTCACGAGCAGTATCTTTTAGTTCTAGTGGGATAGGGATAGTACGAGAAGGATTGTTTCGTCTCTTAGTGCGTGTTTTCAGAATGTCCCAAGCATGTTCAATGATATTTATGTTAGGGGAATTTGTTTCCACTCCACTCCACTCTAGTTTGGTTATTCCCTCTTCTTCAAGAGAATTTTGTACTGCTGCTGTTCGATAACTCCCACTACTCCTCAGAACAGATGCCCAACGGGATTTAAAACTTTCTCAATGTACACAGTACAAGTGACTTCTCTCCAGAACCAATAGAGGTGTCCGTGTACCCCATCCATCCTTTCTATTGCAGGGCATATGTTTCGCCTCTTGATGTTTAGTATCTTCAGGTTACCGACATATTCTCTCCCGTCAAGAAGAGGGAGACCCTATTCACAATCAATAACCCATATTTTCGCCGATTTTCCATCAGATGGCGTATATATACAATGTTAGATTTCTTTGGACAGTGTCCAATGAGACAACAGTAGTTGAGTGTCACCTACACTCAACCGCTAGGTTCCACAATTTTGGGTCTCCGCCGAAATTATGAGTGTTTTGTCTCATTGGACACGGTTCAAAGAACTCTAACATTCCTCCTGAGAGGGTCACTCCTGGCGGACAGGTCAAGGCAGAGGTCTTAGACTAACATCTGCCAACCCGCATTGGACCAGCGTGGCAGATTACGGTCCATACCTTCAACATGGTATTTCAATATGTTTCAATATGACAGTACAACCTCAAACACGGCCCTCATTCCCCAAGGGCCTACTACCAGGGAGGCCAAGGGGCTACTACCTACGGCAGCGGCAAGACCTGCCCCAAGGCAGAGGGTGCTAAGAATCACCGGGTTAGGTCAGGCTGCCATTGGATTTTTTACATTGTAACGCTAAATATACGGACTATGAAAACGGAGGCCCGATTGCAAGAACTGTTAATCGAACTTGATAACATACACTGGGATATCATTGGGCTCTATAAAATACGAGAAAAGAGCGAAGAGTTAATCAAACTGGAACCAACTGGACACACACTTTACACTCGAGGTAAATGGTCGATGCGGCGGAATTGGATTCCTCATCAATCGAAAGCTGAAGGACAGTGTAATAATTATATTTGAAAGTACATCTGACCGATTAGCCCAATGCGTCATTCAGCTGAATAAAAAGTTTAAGCTTCAAATCGTCCAGGCTTATGCACCAACTATAAGCCGTAGGGATGAGGAAATTGAGGAATTTTATGATGATGTGGCCCAGCTTTTATACAAGGACAAATGTAGGTACAAAATCCTGATGAGTAATTATAATGCCAGAATTGGAACAACAAGAACTGACAAAAATGCAACTTGCCCATATGGAACTGGTGAGCCAGACAATAGAGGTGACAGATTGGTTGATTTTGCTGAAGGACAATAAATATATATTATGAATTCGTTCTAGAAGAAAAATATCAGCAGAAAATGGACATGGAAAAGTCCATCTGGACTCACAAGTGAAATTAATTACATCATGATCAATTATAAAACAATATTTTGTAATTGTACTGTCCTTAAAAATTTTAATGTTGGAAGTAACCACCGAATGGTACAAGCAAAAGTTAAGATAAACTATCGAAGAGAACGTGAAAGAATGGTAAGATCAAAGAATGGCAGAGTAGATTTTGGGAAACTGCTGGAGAAAGGAAGCGATTTTGAGATTGCTTTATCAAACCGGTTTGCTGTGTTTCATTATCCGGACGAGGTGGAAATATCAGTTCAATATGAAGAAATCGCCAACAATGTGCTTCAAACGGCTGCTTCAATAGCACCAGAAGAAAAATGTCTCAAACAGACAAAAATCGAGTCGAGTACACTGAGATCTGCAAAACTATAAGAAAACGTATCAGAGAGGTCACTCGCCGGTTCAATATGCAGCTAGTGCAAAAAACGCTAGAAGAAAACAAAGGAATTAACAAGGCTAAACAGAAGCTGAGAAACAAAAGAATGCAAATATATGCCTTAAGGCATGAGGATGGCACAGTGTGCAGGGCGCGTACGCAAATGTTAGAGGTAGTCAGAAAATGTTATTCCCAGTTATATGAAGATCAGAACCAATCAAAGACAACAATACTCACAAGAACAAATGCCAGATATTCTAGTGGAGGAACTACAAATGCTATAGAATCGATAAAAAATGGCAAGGCTCCAGGAAAGGACAGTGTAACTGAAGAAATGCTAAAAGCTGGTGGTCGGCCGTTACATAAAATATTGGTAAAACTATACTCAAAATGCCTCAAAGATTTAAAGAACTACCGTCCAATAAGCCCCCTATCAGTAATGTACAAAGTTTTCACTAAGATAATTTCTAAAAGAATATTAAAAAACTAAATGGCGCACAACCAAGAGCACAAGCAGGATTCAGAAGTGGATTCAATAAAATGGATGTACAGCAAACCATAGGTTGTACAGCAACCATAGGCTGCAGCCACCAGGTTGTACAGCAAACCATAGAAAGGCACAACGATATACGAAACGAAATGAAATATGAAAAAGCATTTGACTCCATCTCAAAACATGTGATAATGGATGCACTGCTTATCCAAGGGGTAGATAAAGCATATGTAAACCTATTAGGATCGATAGATGACGGAGCTACAGCCACAATTCACCTTGATGATCTTGAAGTGGGAATTAATGTGGAACGAGGTGTACGGCAGGGTGACGCAGCGATATTGCGTCACCCTGCCGTACCTGCATTCTTGCGTCACCTGCATTCTTTTCTCAGCTGGCCTTGAAGAAGTATTCCGTAAACTGGATTGGGAAGAAGATAGTGTGAAGATCAATGGTGCAAACTTAAACCATCTTAGATTTGCAGATGATATAATTCTCCTTTCACAACACACAGAGGACCTGCAAAGACGCATACTAAAACTGCAAAGGGCTGGCGAACCATTTGGCTTAAAAATAAACCTGAAAAAGAGTCAGGTTATGTTCAATAACTTCTCTCAGGACAGAAGAGTTTCAGTTTTAGGAAAGGATTTGGAGATTGTGGACAGCTTTATATATCTTGGACAGAGGATTTCAGTGAAGGGGAATACCGCCGAGGAGGTGAAACGGCGTGTTAAACGTGGCTGGCAGGCATTTGGCTGACTCAACATAGTGTTTAAGAGCAGACTTCCACTTTGCCTGAAAAGAAAAGTCTTCGATCAGTGCGTTCTACCCGCTGGGATATAGGGAAGTGAAACCTGGACACTCACATCACAATCAATTCAAAAACTTCGGGAAGCACAGAGGGGAATGGAAAGATGTATGCTTGGCATCACAAGACGAGACAGTAAGTCCTGCGTATGGATCAGGGAACAAATGAAAGTCTGTGACATTATTGGAACGGTAAAGCAATTGAAATGGAGATGGGCAGGCCATATAGCGAGGCGATGGGACGACAGATGGACCAGGGCAATCCTGGAGTGGATACCGCTTGATCTCAAACGTCCGCGAAGAAGACCGAAAGCACAATGGACTGATGACATCGTTAAGTCTATTGGACCCGAGTCGCAGAGGAAAGTCCAGGACCGTGAAAGTTGAAAACATGCTGAGGAGGCCTTCATCCTGCAGTGGTTCGACATGGGCTGCTGATGATGATGATGATGTATATAAATATATATATATATATATATATATATATATATATATATATATATATATATATATATATATATATATATATTTATATATATATATATATATATATATATATATATATATATATATATATATATATATATATATATATATATATTTATATATATATATATATATATATATATATATATATATATATATATATATATATATGTACATTGTATATATGATGTGCACATGCATTGCACTGCAGCAGAAACGTGCGTCCACCGTTTACCGAACAAATGTAGAAATTCGAAATTCGATTTGAAGGAAAAACATTGCAGCTTGCTATCTTTATGTTCGTTTCGTTTAAAATTTTTATGGTCAGCCATTATTCGTCATCGTTAAAAAATACGGCCCAAAATACAGAATACTTTATGGTCATATTCCCTAAAGAGAAATTTCAGATCCATAAGCAAATTGGATAATTTGTACAAATAAAATTTTATGACACTGAAGCTTCCGGAACTAAATTATTTGTTAGAATTTTTTATAATAAAAACAAAAAATATGTTTAATTGAATATGTATAATGTTTTTAAAAATATATTATACAGGTTCAATTATTATTCTGTTTTGAATCGTTTCGTTATGTTTCGTCTTTTTATTTTTAAATCTGCAGTTACTCTTCTTGTAATAATTGTTTGATATATCCGTTGCTTTCTGATAGTTTATTTTTAAATTACATAATACAAATTTTTACTTTGTTATCTATCACTTATTTTATTTTTAATTTTGTGTGACAACACATTATCAAACACGACTTTAAAACTTTTTAAAAGAATACTAGTTTTAAAGTTGTGTTTGATGATATAACATTGTTCACGAAAATATAGTCACACAAACTTAAAAATAAAATGTAATAAGATAAAGTAGCATTTTGTTTTATTATAATAATTTCTGATTTATAATCTACCCGTTATTTTCTTTTGTAATTTTTAGTATTGTTTTCTTAGTAGCCTCTTCTACTGTATATTTTATTTCTTTTCGGTAGTATTCCATATCTCTTTTACTTTGAGCGTTGCTTATGTTACTTTCTTGTACCGCAAATACATGTTTTCTGTACATGCTGTACATGTTTTTTGAAGTATTATTGTTCTTTTATATTGCTTTTATCTTTCATCTCTATACTCCGTTATAAATATATGTTTTCTTAACAAGTGTGCTTTTTTATTCTATTGCAAATAATATGAGCCTTTATTCATTATATTAAGTGCCTTTATGTTAATATATCTGTTCTCCTGTTATTTCTTTCACATCTCTACTCTCATCGCCTTGACATTTGCATAATTTATTAGCAATCTGATATCTTATCTTGTCTTGTCTTGTTGCTTGATGGCTTTGCTACAAGGCGATACGCCAGCACGATTTGGAGGCGACGACGATGCTGTCTGGCTCTAAGCCATATCGGAGCCGCTGACTTCAGTTAACTAATATGGGTTTTTATGTTTTAGTTTCTGTAAAATTTATTAAGTGCTGTGAATAAGTTAAAATGTATAAACTCTCCTAGGGGTATTTCGATGTGAGGCTCTCAGTTAGTCAGACAACACAACACAGGTTATATACACACATTAAGGGAAAAGGGGATCTAAAAGAAAAAGGACTATTATTATACAGTTAAACATTGTGCTCTGTTAAAGTTTTATTTTGTTTATTGTTAGAAAGTTTATCAAAATATTGACTACCTCTTCCGTAGCGTTACTTATTATTGAGTGAATAGAAATTAGATCTGAAGCATTCGTTAATCTCAGTTTCTCGTATAGGTTAAAATTTGGAATTAAGCTAATGAGACACTCGAAAAAGATGTGATTTAAGTTTTCCACTAAGCCGCATTCGCATAGGAGGTCGTTCCTTAAATTTAATTTAAAAATATGGTGTTTGGTTAGGCAGTAACCCATACGCATTCTAATGATGGTAGTGGTATGTCTCCTGTCCTTATAGAGAATTTTTTGAAACCATCTTTTAAGAAGAAAAGTGGATTAATCTTAATAATTGGTCATTTTTTTAGCAGCAATGTTTTCCAAAAAAGTTCTGTATTGTTTATTAATTTTTCTTTAATTACATTTAAAACGTCTCTGGAATCCAAAAAAAAATTCTATTGGCACATTTAAGTCTCTTTCTATTTTAGCAAGCGTGTCAGCTTTTACATTGCCAGGAATGTTTGAATGACCCGGAATCCAAGAAAGGAGAATATTTGAACCGTTTTGATGGCCAATGATATTAATCTCTTTGTTCTAAGAGTCCAATAATCGGCAGAGGCAGAAAAGTTATTTCTTTAGATCTTGGTAATAGCGCTTTGAGAGTCTGAAAAAATGGTCACATTCTTAAGATGTTTAGTTATAGCCACTTTTGTTGCCTGCTGTATTGCAATGGTTTCGGTTTTACTTATACATAATTCTTGTGGCGGTGTAGAAGAAAATGTATAGTTAATGGAATGGATATACAAGATGTGTATATCCAGAATGCTTTCAATAGTTCTTAGAATGCTTTCAATAGTTCGCCGCTATTTGTTTTTTACAAACTTCTTTATTCTTTTTTATTGAAATACGAGAGCTGTATGATATCTGATCTGAAATACCTGAAGTACCTGACCTAGACTGAAGATGGCAGTGCTGGAATTTAAATAGTGATAATTTTCTTCAATATAACCTTTCACAACAATACTGTCAAACTATAAAATCTCTCAGTCGTCATTTAAATAGAACAACTTTTGTAATTTTACAATAATGGAATAAACTGAATATCGAACAGTGATAAAATACTTGTTTTTGAAAAAGAAAACAGATTAAAATGAAACTTAGCGAAATTTATGGGGACTCTGTACCTTCGTTATCAACCATAAGATATTCTACTGTTGAATTCAAACATGACCGTACAAGCATTTTTGATGTAGATCATCCAGATTGTTCAAATGAGGTTACTACTACAAAAATGATCGAAAAAATCTACGATATCGAGATAAACGATCGGAAAATGAAAGTACGTGAGATTGCTGAGACTGTGGACATCTCAATTGAATGGATGTAGAATATTTTAACAACTCATTTGGATATGAAACCAAAAATTAAAGGAAATTTCCGAAATTAACTACCTAGGAATTAAAATACTATAACTAAAATAAAAAAAGAAAATGCCAAAACAATTACTTTGCTCTTAAAAATGGACCACCAACAAGATCATACCAACAAAAATGAAGAAACCACTGTACCATGCAATATTCTCATCTAAAAATGCTTATATGATTAATACATGGAACAATACTACAGAAAAAAACTTAAACATACTACAAAGACAACAAAATAAGACATTGAAAATATTATATAATCTCAACAGACTAACGCCAACCGAACAACTATACAAAAAAACAAAAGAACTAAACATCAGACAACTAATACAATATCACAATATACTGCTGCTATACAAAATTCAAAATAAATTAATAAAGACAACTATCACATTCACGACAAACAAACAAATACATACATACGAAACCAAAAGAAAATCAGACATTAGAGTTCATAAAAATACACAAGTAAGACTCACACAAAAACTCACAACTGAAACCGTAGCAAAATTCAACAAGATACCGAAAGACATAATAAAATTAAACCTAAAAAATTTTAAAAAGAAGCTTAAATACTTACTACTAGAACACAAGATATGAGCGCCATCGACTAACAGTTAAAAAAAAAACATGACGCTTTCGATATCATCTGCCCAGAGAGAGACCTAGAAGACTTCAAACTGTTGCAGATGAAGAAGGATACAACCCACAACTGCCTGAATCCACTAACAATAACAAATAGATTTATGTTGTAATATAATATACAGTTGTATATGTTAATATATATATATATATATATATATATATATATATATATATATATATATATATATATATATATATATATATATATATATATATATATATATATATATATATATATATTAGTAGCTTTATGTCCTCAATTTTTCTTACGAATTCCGTCATATTAATAACCGAATAGGAGGGAGGGTTATTGGTTTGGTAGATATTGAAGCTCATATATATTCTAAAAGGGTTATATCAATTTCCTTAGCTCAAGGATTATTGGAATCATCTTGATATATTATTTAGTGCAACTTCTGGATTCAACATATCTTATTTTTCAGAAAAGGTATATTAATGCTGTAACTTTACTGGATTGGTATTTAATTATTTATGGATCATCTTCAAGTAATTGGTTGATACGTCCCAAATAATTTACTCTGTATGAATTAAAAACTTTTCTTTTCGTTTAATTTTACACCGAGAAGTGAATAATACCAATTCAATGATTGGTCTCCTTAATTAAATACCAGTAGATAAAATATATCTGCTTAGTCTGATTCACACTCTTGTATGTATCAATATGTATTCCCTGGTTCTCTGTTTTCTTATAATATTTTAGTTCGCATATGTTCGCATAAACACTTGCAGATTTAAAGAGAGGTAGTTCTATAAATATTCTTTTAGCATTATTAAATTATAATGATTAATGCGGACAAAAAAAACATTTTCTCTAAATTCTCTTCCAATTAAAAAAAAATATTTAATTTAATTGATTTATCTGTTACTTTGTGAGAGTTCATTTTTAAATTGATTTGTTTTTACTTTGTTATCCAGTACTTATTTAAAAAAGTTTTGTTTGATAATGTAACATTGTTTATGAAACTGTAGTCATAAAGTTAAAAATAAAAATAAAATAAGTGATTGATAACGAAGTAAAAGAAAATTAAAAAAAATGTTTTATTCAATTTAATTATTTATGTATTTAATAAAAAACATATACATGCATGATGTAATATCAAATATAATTATTTTGTAAATAATTCAATTTATCTCTGGAATGTAATATTTTAAAAATAATGAAATATAACATTCGAGGCAAAGCTATATAATTTTTCTCATAAATTTCTATAAATAAAAAAAACTGTAAAACCAATTTGTAAATAGAAATATTTTTAAAACGTTAGTATATTCAGAACGTTTCCCAAATAATATTTTATTAGTTCAAAAAGTCTCTCTCTTTGCAGCCTCAAGCTATTTATGAAAAGTTGCACTTGGAATTCATGGAAATAATGTTTATAATAATGTGCTTTGTATTTTGTTGTTAATTATTTTCCACCATAAAATTCAATTTGCTTTGCACTTTGTTGCTAATTCCATGCCATGTTTTGAATTATTTTAATTCAACTGGTAAATTACAGTACATTTTCTGGTATTCAACAACAGATTCGTACTCAGTATGGAATATGCACATAATTCATTCATTCTTGTATTGGCAATTGATTTTCTAGTTACAGTAATTGCGGAAAATAAATTCTGTGTTGGATACGTCTAGTCTGGCTTTCTATTGTAAAACCGACCTTGGGAAATACTTGCTGGCGTTATGGTTGCGGCTGAAGCAATAGGCAGAAAACCCATATAGTATGTATGGATAAAAATTTTTTGCTTGTATTACTAATAGTGTGGTATATTACTTATATGGCTTTAATATATATTTATATATAACACATATTTCTTCTTCACCTAATGAGGAATCAAGACAATCAAAATCGGTAGAAAAGTTTAGATATTTGGGTATAGTAGAAAGCTACTTAGAAATTTTAATAAAAGAAAAACCGAAACGAATTGTAATATCTAAGATAAATTTGATTTACTGTACGTTCTAAAAATATATCTATAAAATATTCACAACAGATTCTAAAAAAGGAAATCCGTCCAATTTACCTCGAAGCCATTGAATCGAAGAACATTATTTTTGACTCATTTCCCTTCATGGGCCCACTGTGCAAGTTTTGAGCATACCCACATTCCACGGGCATGATGAGTTGGCGCTGTATGTGTTGCTGCGAATGCCCGCCATAAGCGTGAGGCATATGTAATTATCCCCGTCTTACGAAACGACCGACGGTTATTGGCCCTGGTCGTTCCTTCAATCGCTTTTCGCCGACCAACTCAAGTAATAAACTATTAACAAAATATTTTCGAAACTACATATATAGAAAGTATAAAATATTCAAGTGGTGTTTCTATTTTAAAAATAATATAACAATAATAATAAAATATTATTTAATTACTTCACGTAACCGTGGCTTTAATTCATCTCGCAAAAATTTACGAAGAGAGTTTTAAAAAAATTTCAATTGTAACAAATCAAAAATTTTAGTTTAATTTTTAGTTAACATACCCAGCCATGCCACTGCTCTCCATCTTGTTGGCCAATTCAACATCCTTGGAATACACATCGAACTGCCACTGGCGCTGTCCCAAAACTCCCGCCAGAACAGCTCCTGTGTGAATTCCTACCCTCATATCAACGGGGGAATTTGCAGTTTGCTGCACGTATCTGAAAAACAAATGTTTACGGTTTAGAACTAAACAAGATCTCGTTCGGACATTCGTTTTTAAATAAAGGCTTTGTCCGAGGTAATGTCCGAGAATTAAATTATATTTTACCAATCAAAAATATTTGTATTTTTTTTTAAACGCTGCAATTTTATTTAATCTCATCCTATGCGTTCTATACTGAATTTTCATTAATTCTTAGGTCATTTACTCGATGCGTCAATTCTTCCTATTAAATTCTCATTTCTATCAAGTGTATAGATAACAAGTAATTGTTATAATAAAATGTCGAAATAAAATAAGACTTACATAAATTTACAACCGATAAAAAACCCATATATAAAACATTTTATGTAGAGAAGAACTTGAGATACCACTATATCTCAAAACAGTTTTAAAGTACAGTTTATATGTCCAATAAATACACTACAGGAATATTTTCTTTGTGCATATATATAGTTTTTTTATTCCTTTGGACTGCGTCCAATGAGAATACAGTAGTTAGGAGTTATACACTCCCAACCACTGGGTTGGACTCCGGAAAAATGAACATTACGTTAATTGCTTGACAGAGAGGGAGCCCCACCCATCCATACCATTGAAGGGCACATGTTTCGTCTGTTAGTGGTTAGACTCATCAGGGTACCGACATATGCACCGGGGGGTATGGGTGCCGTTTGTTTGATTGTGGGGAGGGTCTCTCTATTCTTTAGCCAAAACGTCGAGATTTTGCAAATCTAAAACGCGGATCTACCCGAGTACCTAGTAATTTCAATACATACTTAACGATGCCATCAGTCCATCGTTCTTTCAGTCTTCTTCGCGGACTTCTGCGATCAAGCGGTATCCACTTCAGAATTGCCTTGGTCCATCTGTCGTCCCATCACCTCGCTATATGATTTGCCCATCTCCATTTCAATGGTTTTACTCTTCCAAAGATGTCACACACTTTGTTCTCTAATCCATGCGCAGCGCTTTCTGTCTCGTCTTGTAATGCCAAGCATCCATCAATTCCCCTCTGTGTTACCCGAAGTTTTTGAATTGATTGCGATGTGAGTGTCCAGGTTTCACTTCCGTATGTCATAACGGGTAGAACGCACTGATCAAAGACTTTCCTTTTCAGACAAAGTGGGACTCTGCTCTTAAACACTATGTTGAGCCTGCCAAATGCCTGCCAACCACATTTAACACGTCGTTCCACCTCCCGGGCGGTGTCCCACTCCATTGAAATCATCTGCCCAAAATATATAAAGTGGTCCACAATCTCCAAATCCCTTCCTAAAACTGAAATTCGTCTGTCCTGAGCGAATTTATTGAATTTATTGAACATAACATACTGTATAACTGTTTTTCAGGTTTATTTTTAAGCCAAATGGTTCGCCAGCCCTTTGCAGCTCTTGTATGCGTCTTTACAACTCCTCTGGGTCTTGTGAAAGGAGAACGATATAATCTGCAAATCTAAGATAATTTAAGTTTGCACCATTGATCGTTGCACCATCTTGTTCCCAATCCAGTTTATGAAATACTTCTTCAATGGCAGCCGAGAAAAGAATAGGCGATATTGCGTCACCCTGCCGTACACCTATTTTACATTAATTCCCACTTTAAAATCAACGAGGTGAATTGTCGCTGTAACTCCGTCATCTATCGATCCTAATAGTTTTACATGAGGCATTTTGAATATAATTTTGCCAGTGTTTTATGTAACGTCCGACCACCAGCTTTTAGCATTTCGACAGTTACACTGTCCTTTCCTGGAGCCTTGCCGTTTTTCATCGATTCTATAGCATTTGATACTTCCTCCACTAGGATATCTGGCATGTGTTCTTCTGTGGGTATTGTTGTCTTTGATTGGTTCTGATCTTCATATAACTGGGAATAAAATGTTGTGACAACCTCTACTTTTTTCCGCCCACTGTTCACCCTCACGCATTAAGGCATAATTTTGCGTTCTTTCCTTTCTCAGCTTATTCTTAGCCTTGTTAATTATTTTGTTTTCTTCCAGAGTTTTTTGCACTAGCTGCATGTTGAACCAGCGCATGTCCTCTCTGATACGTTTTCTTATAGTTTTGCAGAGCTCAACGTACTCGACTCTGTTAAAAGGACTCTCCGCATTTCTCATTGTCCGTCGTTTCTTCATTAAATCAATGGTCTCACTGGAGATTTTTGTCTGTTTAAAACCTTTTCCGCCTGGAACTATTGTAGCGGCCATTTGAAGCACATTGTTGGTAATTTCTTCATATTGAACTGGTATTTCAATCTCCTCCGGATCTTGTAACACAGCAAAGCGGTTCGAAAAAACAATCTCAAAATCGCCAGCCCTCTCCAGCAATTTCCCAAAATCCACTTTGGCTTTCTTTTACCTTACCATTCTTTCGCGCTCTCTTACAACATGTTGGTCACGATGTAGTCAATTTCACTTGTGAGCCCAGATGAGCTTTTCCATATCCATTTTCTGCAGATATTTTTCTTATAAACCGAATTCATAATATAAAGTTGTTGTCCTTCAGTAAAATCAACTAATATGTCACCTCTATTGTCCCGCTCACCAGTTCATTATGGGCCAGTTGCATTTTCACAAGTTTTTCCTCATTCCTCTGGCTCTCAATTTCCTCATTCCTATGGCTTTTAGTTGGTGTATAAGCTTTGACGATTTGAAGCCTAAACTTTTTATTGAACTGAATGACGGATTGGGCTAGTCGGTCAGATATGTTTTCAAATTTTACTACATTGTCCTTCAGCTTTCGATTGATGTGTAATCTAATTCCATCACCTCGTCCATTCTCCGTACCCTAAGTGTAATGTACGTGATCAGTAGAATCCAGTTGGGTTAGCTGTTCCCCCTTTTTCGTGTTTCACATAGCCCAATAATATCCCAATTATATTATCAAGTTCGAGCATTGGTTCTTGCAGTGGAACATCCGTTTTCATTGTCAGTATATTCAGAGTAACAATGACAAAAGTCCAATGGCAGCCTGATCTAACCCGGTGATTCTTAGCACCCTCTGCACTGGAGCAGGTCTTCCCGCTACCGTAGGTAGTTGCCTCTTGGCCTCCGGGGAATGAGGGCCGTATTTGAGGTTGTACTTTCATATTGATCGCATGAACCGTAATCTGCCAGGCTGGTCCTATGCGGGTTGGCAAATTTTGGATCATGTTAGTCTGAGGTCTCTGCCTTGGTTCTGCTTTGGTTTTTTTTTAAACAAATTTTAATGCAAATTTTTTGTTCGATGAATGTATCCATTTTACAAAATTACCGACGAAAAATGTTTAAAAATGTTTATGTAATTAAGAAAGATGCAATAATTTCTAACTTAACAAGCCAAATAATATATAACTTCTGTCAGATATGAAAGACAGTCATACAAATTTAAAAAATAAATGATTGTATCGAAACTTAAAATGCGCAAATTTTTAAAACTAAAGTCACCTTGCTTTTTGATCGTGTACTATATTTAATTTCATAGTGAACCTGAAATTTTGCTCCCAATGACGAGATTTTTTTAATATTTGAATATTTATATTTGAAATAATATTTTGAAAAATACTGCAACTCAATTTCACAAAATGTAAATCCTTATAATAAATACATAATCATTAAAATACTAGACTAAGATTTAAAGCATATTAAAAATGCATAAAAAATTTAAATATTCCGGTATGTTCAAGATTTTATTGTAATTAGTTAAGGTGAAATATATATAAGTCAAAAAGTAGATATAAAGATTTTTACTTTGGTTTATGTTCCATATTCCAACTACCTTTTCAATTTTCAAGTATCTTCAAGATTATGAAAACTAGACTAATATATTTTGTGCTTTGAATATTCATACAATACGTAAGAGCAGTTTTTCTGTTCATTAAAGAAACAGAATTTAATAGAATATTTTACTATTTTCTTTCCTCATAAATAAGAGTTTTTTGGATATTCTAAATTTAATGATTTTTAATAGTAAATTTAATGACTTAAAACAAGATTTAAATTAATATAATTCAGATATTGTTTTAGTCAAAACTTTGAAATTTATAATAGTAAGGATACAGAGAAACACCGATAATGTTTATGATGTATCGTTAAATACAAAACTGAACTGGCGAAACGAATAACCATTACATATTGTTCGATTTATTTTTTCTTTCAGTGTCATTAGACTAAATCCGTAATCTTCCATCATTGGAAATATATTTCCAGATTTCCGCACCGCTGTTAGTACTTTCACAATATTTTCCAATAGGAATAATATTGCTTAAATGTGATTGTCATACAATCAAAAAATATTTTCTTCGATTCAATGGCCACGAGGTAAATTGGACGGATTTCCTTTTTTAGAATCTGTTGTGAATATTTTATAGATATATTTTTAGAACGTACAGAGTAAATCGAATTTATTTCAGATACTACATATCGTTTCGGATTTTCTTTTATTTAAGCTTCTATGCAACCTTCTACTCTGGCATTATGTCAACTTTACTATCGATTTTGATTCTCTTGATTCCTCATTAGGCGAAGAAGAAATATATAACAGATATAAATACATATTTAAGCCATATAAGTAATACACCATACTATTTCGTTCATCTAAAAACTACGTAATATTTTTCCATATTTATCGCTATTTGATGAAAATTTAAACTTTTGTTCTCTGTTTTAATTCCAATAGCTCAATCCGTTTCAATGCCCTTTTAATTAAACCATGAATCACTCATTTTAGCACTTTTAACTGGAATAATACTTAGCTTAATAGCATAAAAATGTCTTATTATTAATTTAATATGACGAACATCCGAAAATAATTGAAAGAATGACCATAAGTCATCCGACATGGGCTAAGTATATGGGCGTACCCTTGGGCATTAGTGTTCGAACGTTCAGTTCGTGGCCAGCTGATGATGTTTTAATGTCAGAATCCGATCTCGGGAAACGTTTGCTGACGTTTGATGGCGATTGAAGAAATGGTAAACGGAAATGTTTGCGTGGAACATGAAGGAAATATCCTTGTTTTTTGAATACATTCATCAATTCATTCCAGAATTACTTCATCCCAGGTAATTAAACAAATTTAAAAAGAGATGAGCTATCGGCATGAAAGAAACAGATAAAAGATTTAAATTTCCATGAAATAACGATCCAATTGAACATTGTTATTTGTTCGGTTATGAGAACACAGAAAAATGATTTTAGGATCAGAGCATAAGGTTGGGCTGTCCTAGGATATCCAAGGATGTGAAAAACGACATTTTGGAGTTCTTGTTGTACGAAATGGTCATGAAAATATCCGGAAAGTACGTGTTTTTGAAACGACTGTTACGCATTGCAGTGTCGAGCAAATGTTTTCAGGATGGTTGATATCTACTCATTTCGGAATGCCATCTCAGTATCCATGGAGCCGTGGTCTGTGGGACATCGCGTGTTTATTTTCAACACTTTTATTGAAGCTGGTCATTCCATTGTGCTCACACAGCGACGATTTCAAAATCATTTTAACGTTGGTCGGCATAGTCGCGTTTCAAAACGCGATACAATTTTAAAGTGGGTGAACAACTTTCCAGCAACAGGATCGTTGAGACCTGGGACTGCACGGAGAAGAGATCGAACAGTACGAACCCCGGAGAACATTGAAAGGGTGCGACAAGCAATGAAAACTAGCCATCGCCGTTCAGCGGTACGTCACGCTCGCGCTCTTAGATTATCAGACGCAGAATCCTATACTTGGGCCTTCATTTCCATCCATATAAAATTATGGTTGTCGAAACAAAATGACTTTGTGGGATGACGTAGGTTCGCAGAAAGGGTGTTGGAATTGCTGGATGACAAAATCATTTTATTCCTGAGTGACGAGGCCCATTTTTATTTATCGGGGATCGTAAACAAACAGAACTTTTGATACTGGACACCCAAAAACCCCAGAGAACTACATGATCAACCTCTGCACTCCAAGAAAGTAACTGTTTGGTGTGCCGTATCTCGAATTTGCATTATTGGACCGTATTTTTTTCGTGAAAACGAACGAACAGTGTCTGTTAACACCGATTGCTATCTCGCTATGTTACGTGATTATTTTCTGCCAGAACTAAGACGACGACGCATTAACCTCAATACATTTTGGTTCCAACAAAATGGGGCGACTTGCCATACGTCAAGAGCAACAATGGCCTTTTTAAGGGAACATTTCCCTGGGCGCCTTATTTCATTGCGTGTGAATGTGGAATGGCCACCTCGGTCACCAGGTTTTTCAACTTGTGACTATTTTTGTGGGGCTACTTAAAATCCAAAACGTACATACACAAACCGCGAACTTTTCTGGGTCTTTCCGAAACCATAATGCGCGAAATTGAAAAATTCCTCGTGCCATGCTCAAAAAGAGTATGGACGATTTGACTATTTTGATGGACGCACCGTAACTGATATGATTTTTCGCACCTGACTGTGTCGTATATACTTTAATAGTCCGATCAAATTAGACAGAAAAATAAGAGTGAAGGTATATAAATTCACATCAAGCTGAAACTGAGTAAAATTGTTCAAAACATAATTAAAAATAACATTTCAAAACTCCCCATCGTTGCGATACGTGGAAAAAAATTGACTCGGGGTCAAATGTCAAAAAAAGGGGTTTTCGCGATTTTCATCAAAACGGTAAGATTTATCGTAAAATTATTTCAGACAAAAATTATAGATCATAAAATTATCTATAAAAAAAGTATCTATAATTTTTTTCCTAAGAGCCACCGTTCCTGAGATATAACGATTTAAAAAGTTGTAAGCGTCATAATATGCACGTATATATCTCTGTAGCTGTAATATAAGTAAAAATATTTTTCTATCGGTGATTGTAACTTACATTTAAAATATAAAATATACATAAGTATAACTATGAGAATATCAGGTAAAATTAAACCCAGTCCCTTAATTTATACACCAGTGTAACCTTGAGACAACATCTGTCTCTCTGTTCAATTGTGTGCGTGGCTACGGTCGTATACCTGGTTTATGTTAGAATACCCAATAAATGAAATACCGTTAGTGTTGAGCGCCACTCCGCAGTGAAAACACGTGTTTATTCTAACCTATTTGGGGCTGTTTTGAGTTTTATAAAAAAAATGTCAAAATATTGTTTTATTTGTACTAAACTTTTAACTGAAAGTGAAAATCTTACTGTTGAACGTGGTATGAAGACATTAATCAATGCAAGTATCGAACCAGCTGATGAATTTTCAGAATATCTTAAAAATTAGAAATCCGTGACAATACACGAAAATTGTCGTAAAACTTATACTCGAAAATCTTCTTCTATTAGCTGCAGCTAATAAAATGCAACGTGAAGAACAAGAAGCCAGTACATCTACAGTAAGTCCTACTCGTACTAGATTACATATAAGTGAATCAGCTTTTTATTTAAAAAAACTATGCTTATTTTGCGGCAAGGAATTGAACGAAGAGCATGAGAGTAGAAAACCCTAGGATTTTCGCCGTCAAATTAGCCAAGTAAATATACTTCAATTCGAAGATTCAATTCTGGAAGTAGCTCGGACTCGTTCCGATGCTATAGCAGAAGCTGTTATTGCGCGAATCGAATTTGAATATGAGTTAGTTGCTGCTGAAGCTAAGTATCATCGTGATTGCTATATTTCTTTTATGAAACCTTCCACTGGGGCTAAAGTCGGTCGTCCTAAAGACGAAACTACGAATCTGGCAATGGAGGAAATATTTACTTACATGGAAAATAGCGATTACTGTCAGTTCACTTTAAACGGACTAAGAAATGTTTGCAAAATTACAACTTTAGATCACAGGATGATTAAGCTGCGACTAAAACTAAAGTATGGTGATAAACTTATTATCACTGAAAAATCAGGAACATCAACATTTATATGCTTAAGAGACAATCATCATAATATTTTGAATCAAGAAGAACGATTCAGAATCCTAGAAGCAGCTGCAGCTATCATTCGCGCAGATATTCAATCCGCAGTGTTTGATAACTCTAACTACCCTCCACCAGGTCGCATGTTTGAAGATTTAAACAATGACATCCCAGAGTCGTTGACATATTTTATGAAACGAGGGATTTTAAAGAATAAACGATCAAATTTAGATCATTTAAAATTAATATGCACAAATATTTGTCATAGTATTATGACTGCTTTTTGACCAAAGTCTAAAGAAGATCAAGAAAAAGAAGAAGAAGAACAAGGAGAAGTAATTGAAGATTATGAATCGGACGAATAAATTTTTCTACTGTTTTTTAATTTCCATCGCTTTTATCAATTCCAACCCTTGCTAATATCTGTTATTATGCAATAGTTTCCAGTTAAACAGAATCACAACAGACCTGTGGAATATGCCTACTGGGGAAACCATTTAAAAAAAACTCGCTAAGTACACTACCTCAGAGGTGGCGTGGAAAGGCGTACATATTATGACGCTTACAACTTTTTGAATCGTTATATCTCAGGAACGGTGGCTCTTAGGAAAAAAATTGTTGATACCTTTTTTATAGATAATTTTTTGATCTACAATTTTTGTCTGAAGTAATTTTACGATAAAACTTACTGTTTTGATGAAAATCACGAAAACCCCATTTTTTTATCTTTGACCTCAAGTTAATTTTTTTCCACGTACCGCAACGATGGGGACTTTTGAAATGTTATTTTTAATTATATTTTGAACAATTTTACTCACTTTCAGCTTGATGTGAATTTATGAACCTTTGAATGTCTAGATTGACCGGACTATAATGGCAATGTACCACTAATGCATAAAAACAATACATTATATTCGTTTAAAAATAACAGTGTGTCAATTTTTTCAAAAACTCCGTACCTCCCCGCCGGACCCTGTACTTGATGCTTTATTATAGTTTCGGTTTGGAGGACGCTAATCATCCTTATAAGGAGCATCCTCTTAAATCGCCCAACAAAACGTGTCTCAGATGAAGTACTGCAGAAAATTAAACATAAGCACCCACAACAACAATTTCCTGAAAAACCGGCCCGGAATCGGTTTTACGCCTCAGCTCACACATAAGTTAGTAAAGTTTTTGCGGGTTTTTGTGAATTTTAAATCATCTGTGAGAACCACTGATGGGGGTACCGCATTGAATCCCCATGACAAACTAAACTACACATAGCCGATCTCCAAGATTGATTCATCTTGCAGTGATCTTTTTATCTGTATGACGCTGCACGAATACATTAAAATATCTAAAATGTGATATAATATAAGCAAATAATACGATATTTAACTTTAAATACTAATTTAAAAATACCATAAAACGACTTTACTTCATATGTTATTTGCCGTTTAAATGTAAAAATTATCAAAATTTAGGAAATTAATTGAAAATCATATGTTACCTAATCATGCACATCAAAATAATTCAGTTAATTAGTTGAGATTTCCGTAGTCCTTTCTGTTGGCAGATATAAAATGTTCTCTCAAGCATAAAGCCATTGAATAAAAGTTAGAGTTGTTAGAATTACTCAGAAATTAATTTAGCAAATAATTTGATATAAATATCATTAGAGACGGGTCTATGTCGACGAAATTTTTGTTATTAGTATTAATTACACATAATATTACCAATTTTAATATGATCCTTAAGTAATAATGGGTGGGGCAAATATGGCGATATCATTTTGTTTTAACGCTATTTTTTTCGCGATAATTGTGACAGTTTAGATTAAGTTATTGGGACCTTAAAGTTTGATTGTGTATAAATGTATACTAAAAACACATTAAATTTTTAAGTACCTGCTTTTCCTTCATATTATGAGATTATTCAAATTATTTGTAAAATTGTTGAAATGTACATTTTAAAAAAGAAACTCAATTAATTTTCCGTTTATTCGCGTAATTTTAAGAATTCGGAAGAGTTGGGAATAGGCCCCGCATGAGAGGTCCAAGAATGAGGCGTCGTACTGTAAATGTAAAAAGTATGGAGGAGACTCCAGAAACGTCGATTCGATGACGTGGTGAATAATTCGGAATTAATCCACACGGTTTATGCCGAATTTTGAGAATTGACTTCAATACAGATAATAATAAATGACTAGAATCCTTTAGTGTCATCATATATCCTTATTTGACGCCTCTGAATAATTTTTTATGAGTCCTGAATGAAAATTTTTGTATAAATAAGCTTCAAACCATACATCAACTCAAGACCAACATCCGAAATAAAATTAACACCAGATATGTTGTGGAAAAACTGGTCGAAACTATGCCCAGAAGGTGTGGGTGATTGGTGATCGAGAATGATGGTGATTACACGGCTTATTAAAGGAATGCACGTGGCAATTGTGAAGTGCTGGCCGCGATGATCTGGTGGGTTAGTCGCCTGCCTGGCAATCCAAAGGTAGCTGGTTTGATTCCAGCGCTCGGATGGGTGTTTTTCTTTAACTCTTCTATCCGTCTTACTTCCAACTCGACACACGCACATTTATATACCCACATACACATACACACACGCCCACACATATCCACACCTAAATGTCTGTGTTTAATGTGTAAGTGTAAAATCCTACAACGAATTATCCCTCAGTCACGTCAGTTAAAGGCTGGGTAAGGCCGGATGCCTTCTGAGAAGTGTACTATGTTGGTCACTCGCCAATCGGTAGGTTTCCTGATAGACTTATGGGTAGGCATATTAACAAGGGTTTATAGCCTGAGGGGGGTGCTGGCTGGGGTTTATCGGAAGCTAATGACCGAAGCTGTAGGTTAAGCTGTAGGTCCAGTCGCTAAATAGCCTAGTTGCCGATGCGCCTCTAACTCTAACACTTTACCTTTTTAATTGTTAAAGTTCTTTCGTGTCAAAAAAAGTTAAACATAAATATCTTTTGTACTAAAAAACAAATCGCGTACACTTTTTTATGGCACAGAGTGTAATGATTTTCTTTTAAACTTTTCATATTCAAGATTGAATATAGCAAGTTTGAGTAGTAAATTACAAAAAATGTACGGATGAAATATTACAATTTCATCTATTTTTTGTTTGTTCTTATAATTTCGTTGCATTTGGAGGTACCCTTAATATTTCAAAAATTGTTATTCCAACAATATATAAAAATTACTTACTTTATTGCTTTTACCATTGATAGGCCCATATGAACACAAAGTACGGCATGATCTGGTCTTTCTATAGGTGCTCCGCTTATACAATAATAACAATCCCCCAAGATTTTGATCCGTAATTGCTGATATTTCTAGAAAGAATAACATAAGTATGACTTAATGACATGTTTATTTATTAATTCACTTACTTCGGCAAGTTTATCAAATCTAGCAAATAATTCATTGAGCATTTTCACCAGTTCTTGGGCCGAATATGTTGAGGAAATTGCAGTAAATCCAACAATGTCCGCATACAAAATACTAAAAGAAAAATTGAATTATTTATTGAAATGTTTTCTTTAAGAATCAATTTTACATAATTTTAATATAACATATTTTAATATGTGTTAAAAGTAAACTAACTACAAACAACCTCTATAAATATCAAGTGTAAATTCAAAGTACCTACATATAAGAAAAAACCATATAAAATATTTTTTCTATAAATCATTTTGCAACCACTATAAGCAAAACTGCTTTGGAGTTGTTAACTTATACAATGTGTCAAATAAGGTGTATTTTAATATGCTTTAATATATAGATTATACCTTACTTTCTATAATAGATTTTCCATAGATTCTACTTATAATACTTTCCTATAGATTCAACTATATATCTAATTATTAAGTGGATATTACAAAATTATTGACATTTCTACCATATTGCTCATCTATTAATGTGGAGTGTCTACTAATCTAAAGCTGAGTCCACGCCGATAAAATTTTGTGTGCGTGTTGAATTTACGGGAACAATTTATTTGAATTATCTGGTAGACAATAGATGGTTCGTATGCCTGCTGCGGGGCGACAATATTTGTGTATGACTTTGTGTCCAGACCGTCTACAATGCCGCACAGGCCCACCACATACAACACATACAGTCCGCAGAACGCAAATTTGTATTGATGTGGACCCAGCTTTAAGCAATAAATTATTTTCGATATAATAAAAGTAATTTATATGAGCAGTCTTAACTATTTGGATTCAAACTGAAAAATCATCAAATATGTAAAATAAAGCTGAAATTAAAGGCCTTATATTTATTTTTTAAATGTTATTTTCATTATAGCTGGAAGTAAAATAAATATAATTTTTCAAAAAGTTTAATAAAAATAGTGCGGAGAAATACAACACACTTAAAGTTTTTATTACTAAAAGTCTGTTTACCAAATCGTTAAAGTTCAAGGCCAAAGAAACCATTATATAAAACCCCAAAAGAGAATAGGAAAAATCGTTATATAACGTTAAATCACCAGACACATGTTGCGTTGTCCATTAATATTGTTTAGTCATTTATAATTGGAAATATATTAATAGCTTCGTTTAGATCTAGAAAAATTCAATAAATATATTTCACATGTATGGAGGTTTAGTTTATTCAAGTTGCTGTCCATATTCGGTGGTCGCTCTTTCGTTCACTTTTTTTGACAGAAACCTCATCGTTGAATCAATAGAAACCAATCACTTCTCTAGGCAATAAATCTCCCCAAATGCAGATATCTTGAGGATACAGTGATGGTAGGTCGTTTAACAACTGGGGTTAACATAAGAGGGATTAGATGTTTCTTACCAGATATTGCAATAAGTTTGTTTTTGTTTGTCACTAAAGACAAATATTGATTCGGTTTGACGTAAAAGACACGTCGGTATCTACCAAACTACTACCTAAATTCGAAGAGATTCTTCAATAAACACCAATTACTAGGCTAACTGAAAAGTTTGCGAAGCAGAAATGATAAAGCAAGTTTATAGTTGAAAAAATTACTTTATTTTTCCGTATCTTCTCCCTTAAGCTCAATATATTGTACCAGCGATTCTCCAATTCATTTATTCCATCTCTGAAGTGATTTTCTGTCCTTCAAAATACTCATCTATAGCCGCAATAATTTCTTCATTTCATAAAAAACGCTTGCTACCTAGAAATTTTTTGACATTTGGGAAAAGATGAATGTCAGGGGTGCCCATATCTTCAAAACTTTCCATTTTAAAAATTATCTCTGATACGTTTACTTTAATCTGCTGTTTTTGTACGAATGAATACAAATCGACTTGAAACTTCACACATGTTCATATGAAGGATAAAACTTCAAAATAGGAGTCGCTCCGCGAACTTTTTAATTAGCCTCGTACGTTATTTAATTTATCGGTGCGAGAAATTTTGCTAACCCTGTTAGCAAATTCATGAAGATGATTCGATCTGATTCAATCATTTCTCGATGATGCTAACATAGTTAGTGAAATGCGCGTCGGAAAGTTAAATAAAGTGATTTGGTGTATAGTGGTAGATCTCTTCGCATTTAGAGTTTTACACCGAAGGTTCTACTAGAAGGATTGACTTACTGCTTAACTTCAGCTCTGAGCTATAAATATTTTCCACTCTAATCTATATCAGTATTTAGGCAATCAATCTCTGATCTGTCTTTAATCTACAATTTCTGTAGAAACATTTTCATAATACCATATCAAGCCTGGTTATCAACGTCCTCTGCTTTAGTACAGACGAAATATTATTAGATTTATATATAATAATTGTTTACATTTTAATATAAAAGGCGACAGATTTATTCGCTCTGACGGGACACAGAGTGAAACCCTCAACAGATAGTAAAAAAAGCTAGAGAGATGAACAGTATTTCTAAGCTTCATAGACACGGAAAAAGCTTTTGATTCAATAACAAGAGAAACCATGTGGAACAGCTTAGAAAAGAAGAATATAAAAAAGGATCTTATCGCAGCCACTAAAAACATGTACCAAACCACAACAAACCAAATTAGATCTCGCAATAGAGTATCTGCTCCTTTTACCACAGTGGAAGGAGTGAGACAAGGAGGAAGTCTGAGTCCGCTACTGTTTATAAACATAATAGATGAAATAATCAAAATATGTAAGAATAAATTTAAGAAATACTACTTGGGTTGGACAATGATGAAACCAGTTAATGTAAAAATGTGTATATTTGCTGGCGATATAGTTCTCATGGCAGAATCTGAGGAAAAATTAAAATTCAACATAGGAACATGGAACGAAGCAACAAACAATTAATGTAAATAAGACACATATCATAATATTGACAAATAACCAAGGACATTGCAAGGAAAAAACAATAACCTTAAACAACATGGAAATCAAACTCACTAAAAAGTATAACTACTAAGCTACCATTATTAATAATAGAGGAAACCAGGACGGCAAACTGAACAACAGACTGGCGAAAGCAGCGAGATTGTTCCAATCACTTAGCAGAGCTAAGCTTCTTAAACAACAAACAAATATAAAAAAAAAACAAAATTATCAATATATAAAACGATATATATCCTCACACTAATATATGGATGTGAAAATTGGGTCTTGAATGAACGGCAAAAGAGTAGAATACATGCGGCAGAAATGAGATATTTTCGTAAGGTACAGGGAATAAAAAGAATAGACAAGGTCAGGAATAATATAGTCAGGGACAGCTTGGAAATACCAGCACTCATATAAAAAATAGAAGAGCAAAAACTGAGATGGTTCGGTCATCTAAACAGAATGGATCAAGACAGACAAACCAAGAAAGTTTGGAAAGCTAGAGCTATGAGAAAGAATAAAAGAACAAAGCCGTGTAAGACATAGAATAAGGCCATCACAGAAACAATCAAAACAAGAGGCAAAACATGGCAGGAAGCAGTTAACCTAAGGCTAAGGACCCTAAATTATGGAGAAACTCCTTTAACACATTAAGGATTAAGTAAGTAAATACATTTTAACTTACATAACATATATCTGTGCATGCACTTCAACAACAAATCAATACTCTTTTGATGTAATTTTCTGTTTTCATCATGGTTCTTTTAAAATATTTAATTTCGGTAGGTCAATGCTAAATGCTAAAGTGGCTACTTTAGCATTTCATACAATACAAAACGTTTGTTCCTTAGTATTGTTTTCTTTTCAAATAAAATCAATATTACATAGCGAATATAATTAGGAAAAATAGGCTTGCAGTCTTAAGTAATTCAACGAACTTTCGTTTTCAAACAACATGTAAGATTTTTAATTTCTTATTGATTATATAAGGCAACATCTCAATGCGTAAAAAAATTAAATTCAAATCAAACAACGAAACTATTTATTTTATGTAAAATTACATTTAATGGCATTAATGTTTGAAAATAATTTCGAACATATGTCCGCCGCGGACTGTCAATCTAATTTCTGATCACTTTTCCAATGAATCGGGATCTTAAGTACGTAGTTCCAAGATGTCAATAGTTACTGATTTATTAGCATAGATCAGTGATTTAAAACAACCTTAAAGAAAATATCATAATCTAAACGCGTTAAATCACATGATATTGATGGCCAACTAACAGGTCCCTCCCTCCAAATAATTTTCCGAATTGTTCCTTCAATAAATCAACCGTTGTGTTGGCTATATCACATGTGAAGCCGTCATGTTTTAACCACATCTTCTTCAGATCAATATCATTCAAATTCGTAAGTATATAATCATTAATCTTTGTAATGATCTTCATTCTCAATGATGCAACCGCCATACAATCAGCAGCATACGGTGTATTTTTCTAAATACAACGCTAATTGTTGGATCTTTTGTGGATTATTTTCCTTTATTAACTTAACCATTCCATCAAAAATGAGCTTCGTCGCTGTACAATATTTTGCGGTTCATATTATGGGTCAAGTGTAATTTATTTTGAGTCCATTCACCAAACTTACGATATAACCATGATGTTGCCGCTTGAGTTCTTGAACAGGCTGAATCCTGCAAAATTTTCCACTCAGTCGAATAACAAAACAACTTCCTGCTAAGCAAACACAAAAACTGCCTGCAACAGTGACGATATTTTCTTAGGAATGCACAGTTTTTGTTTTGTTTTAACATCGAGCGGCGCGAAATGCGTTAGAAATTTGTCGATAGTTCGGCTAATACATCGCTCTGTTGGGCAATTATGTGCACCATAAAATTTACGAAGTACGCTATAACTCTAACGCACAGAACACTGATTTTGATAATAAGTTTCGACAGTTTGCAAGCGTTGTTCTAATGTTAAACATTACATGATGATTTGCCAGATTATACTGAATAGTTTTCGTTTGACAGCAACATTTATCGGAAGTTCGACCATACTAAAAATCACCCGTTATAAAAACGAAATTAAGGAAGAACCAATTTATTTTTGCTTCTCTTTCGGCGTGTATATACCAACCCTTTTTTAGTTCGTTAAAGGTGTAAAGTTTCCCAATGTCTACTTTTTCCCTTTTAATTTTTTAATTGTAACGGTTAACGGTAAAAGCACTGTGTGAAGACTGCTGTCCCGAAACCGCATTGGAGCAGTAGTTAGTTCGATTCCAGCGCTCGGATGGTTGTTTTTCGTTCCTTCTTCTATCTGTTTACTTCCTAAATGTTTGTCATTGTTTCTAGGCAAGAGTGTAAAATCCGACAAACGAATTACCCCTCAGTCACGCCAGTTAAAAGCTGGATAAGGCCGGATGCCTTCTGAGAAGTGATTCTACGTTGGTCACTCGCCAGTCGGTAGGTTTCCTAATAGACTTATGGGTAGGCACATAACCAAGGGTTCATAGCCTGAGGGGGGTGCTGGCCTGGGTTTGTCGGAAGCTGATGACCGTGGTTCGGAACCCACGTTAATCTGTAGGTCCAGTCGCTAAATAGCCTAGTTGCTGATGCGCCTCTAACCCAAACTCTTTACCTTTTTTTTTAATTACACAGCAAAATATATTTAATATACAGCATTAAATCTTTGAATTTTACCGGTAAATTATATCATCTACTGTGCAACCAAATCGCCAAGCATTATTCGCAGCTTGAAAACTTATTATCGACGGCTGGTTTACGGATACTTGCCGATACTGATCTAACCACCAGAAAGGCCTAAAGATTTTGAGTTACACAGATAGGTGATTCAAAACAAGTTGAAATTGAAGGAACTTTAGAAGAAATGCACTCAAGTTTTGATTATGCCAAATTAATTAAAAAATCTACAGAGACTAAGTAGAGACAATACTGAACATTTTATTTTAAGCACATCGTTAGAAATTGAAACGTACTTGCAAGCAAACTCTTTTACGAATCACTATAAAACAATATGTATTACAGATAATGTCACACTCTTGTGACATTAATCCATACGTATGACTGTAAGTTTTTAAATTATAATAATAAAATCATGAAGTTTAAATTTTTATCACCTGAAATATGAATAAATATATTCATATTTCATGTAAATGCATTATAAAATGTAAAAATTATTAAATATATTATTGTTTCTTCTTAACTTACTTTTGATATATTAAACTAATTTCAAATATCCCGACTGGTATTCCCTTAGAGTCCGTTAGATCAATTTCAAAAAGTAATTAATTCACAATAAAACCCGAAGGAAAAACGTTTTAAAATTAACTTCAAGTTCAGAAAAATATATCAGCAACAATGTCTTTTTAATTAAGGGATGTAATTTCTGAAATAAAACATTAATTTTAAAGAGAGTAAAACTTTGGCGTCGGAAATTTGTTGAATTAGCTTAATTAAAAATGGGTAAGTAGTTAATAATTTAAAGGGACGTTAAATAACTTAAGTGATGTGAAATTAGCTTTCTATATATATTTTTTTTAAATACATGGTCGTTTATTGCAGTAGGAACTATATGACTATAACAATGAATATATAACATAACTTTGAATTAGTATGAAAAATCAGACTTTATAATTATAACACTAAACTCGGAAAAATTTACTACTATACACCTAATCACTTTTTATTTAAACTTCTCGACGATTGTTTCGTTAACCACGTTAGCATCATTAGAAAATGAGTTAGTTTTAAATTAACAAGGATTTGGTTATTAAGGATGCCAATACGGTAGCGAAACGTGCATCTAGAGTGCAAAACGAGATTTTGTGTCTCAGTGGCAAAACTCTTCGAGTTTAGTGTTCCATGCCAAAGAATTATCATGCCATTGGATTATATCCAATAGAAGGATTAACAACAATTATACCTAATCTACTTCTTATGACTAGTTTTCGACCTCCGACAATGTGTTACTGATTATTGATCTACTATCCTGCTGAGGGTAGAATGAGTTCGCTGAATAATAAAGGTCAAAATATTTTTTTTATTCTATTGACACAGTTCGGTCATATTCGGACGGAATCTTCTTCTTCTTCCTGTGGTAATACTGGCCTATTAGTACGCCTTGACTTCCTTCAACCTATGCCTCCGAAACGATATATTGAACCAATCCAATGTTGCTGAGACCGCGTACGATGCGGGCAAATGAAGGCAACGCTGTGGGTTTTCACTTTGAAAGGAAGACAGGCCAACATCCGATGCGTCTTCAGTAAGAATTTGAGCTCCTTAGAGTCACTTGGTGGTCCGTAATACTTCTTTTTGTTAACCAGATTTTTTTGGTGCCTTATGAAAATGAGAGAACACAAATTTCATCACCGATGCCCTATCAAGTTTTGTTTCAGACCTGAGCACGAAAACGGTTAGAAGGATCGGGAAAGAGTTGAATTTGGCTCACAAAATGAATTGGGTATAAAACAAAAATCTGCTGAAAAATGCTTCCGAAAACTCTTTTGCAGACAGGCTGAAAATTACCTTTCTGAAAATTTTCTTATTACGCGTCATTATTATTGACAAATTTGGGATAATTGAATATGTTTTTAGTTGTTGCCTAGTTTGCTTTTTTGGGGGCCAGGTAATCGCCAAGACTCATAAGAAATTTGTGCCTCAATTCTAAACTTCCAGTACTGCTATGAAGTGTCCAAGTATGTACTTGACCTTACCAATTTAATTCAAAAAATTATAGAAAATACGTACTATTTTTCTGGGACTTATAAGGTAATTGAGAGATAAATTTCACCGGAATAGGACAGATTTCTAGAAAAATAATTTTTGGATGTTATACCACGATAATACCTCATTTCTCTCGATCCTTGTTCGCGAATGTTTAACCATAAATCAATATATATCACCGACCAATCATCTTATTCGCCCAGGTGTAGTCCCGAGTGGTAATTTTTTGTTCCCCAAACTTCGTGAATGACGTTTTGAATCAAAAATGCTCTCCCGTCAATAATAGGGAGACCCTATCCACAGTCAACAACCCCTACTTATACGGGTGAAACATATGCCCTCCAACTGAAGGATGGGTGGGGCTCGTCCCCAGTCATGCACCTAACAAAATCCTCATTTAGATGGAGACGCAGGTTGTTCCATATGAAATTAAAGAACCCAGCGGTTGGATGTATGTGACACTCAGCTACTGTTGTCTCATTGCATATCGCCATCTGACGGGAAGTCGATGAAAGTATGGGATGTTGACTATGGATAGGGTCTCCCTATTCTTGACAGGAGAGCACATATAATACAAATATAGAGAGCACATAAATATAAATATATATAAATATAAAATAATGAAAATAAAAACCTTCCTTAGATGAAAAAATGCGGTGGATTTTTTTTAACAAAAATAATACGTGCCTCAAGGCTATCTAAATTAATTTTTTGATAAGAAGAGATGAAAGATAATAAATTATTGTAACTTTTTGTTACTATATTTCTATACTATATTTCAACTATATATCAGAAAAAATGACGTTTTTAGGTCTTAAAATGTTGACCATATGGAGTTAATGATTTTATTATTGAGAATATCTCCATAAATATGAATTTTATGCAGAAATTGGAAAGGACCTTTTTTGTAGAGAATTTTATAATTTCCTACAAAATTGCTATATATATATATATATATATATATATATATATATATATATATATATATATATATATATGTATGTTTACAATTTATGAAATTTTAAAATTTATAAAATTTTTACAAGATGGGAAAATATTAGTGTCAGTTAAATATTTTGACCCATTTAATTTTGAATTCTTAAAGAATCCTTTTGTAAAGCAAACATCAAAAAGCAATTAAAATAATATAGACAGCATACCTAAAAAAAGATATTTACCTTTTAAACCCTTTTAGATTTAAAAGCTGGCTTTAAAAAAAAAACGACCAAAGCAAACAACGCCGAAAACAGGAAAATAATGTTTACGAAGGTTCAATTTGAATGTTTATTATATTTACTTTGTTATTATATTCTTTCAAAAGTGGCTACAGTCAAAGATGAAATTACTACCATAAAATATTGTTATTTATTTTTAATTAATTGTTGTTTATTTTTATAATTGTCATTTATTTTTAATTTTAAGGAAATTAATGAATATTTTATATAACTGCTCTCTTATATATACATTAAATTTTTGTGAACACTAAATTATTTACTTTTTGTTGTTCAGAGAAAGTATATTTGTGGCATCGAAGTAAACTTTTAATAGAAAAAGAAAATAGAAATTATGTAGAAAAGTAGATAAAAGCATGAAGAATATGGAAAAAACTATATTTTAATGATATTTATAATATTTTTCTTCTTACTAAAAACGGACCTTATTTAAAAAATATACCTCGTAACTCATATAATTCGGTGCATTCCTCCCAGAATTACAGAGTTAATAAGCGAGGTATATCATTTATCACTATATATTACAGGCAAAACATATATTTTCCATAACGATGTGTTAGTTTCTTTTGTTCAATATATGAAATATTTAAGATTATAGTTCATTCTACATTATTCTAATAAATTTTGATTCTAATTGTAATAAACTGATTGTGGGTCACAATCTTATACAACTCACGCCATCCTACGGCAAATGTTCGGAAGTTTGAAGTACACAACGCATCCAGTCAGAAACCCTAGATATAAGTGACAAGCAGGGCCGTAGAGAAAGATATTAACAACAGAAATATCTTATCATCCCTACGGTTGAACGGAAAGGAACGATGGACCCCACATAATGGTCGTCCTCCAGGCGTCAGGCTCCCATAGATGCTTGTGATTGCAGTTACCATTCGACATGGCTGATTTATAAGGTGATGGTGTTGGTCGTTTTTTCATCCGCTCTTCAGGCGTTCAGCTTAAGCCCAAATGATGACGGCTTAAGGCCAGAAACCGATCCTGGGAGACGCCTGCTGGTGCTTAGGGTGGGGGATGAGGGAATGGTTAAACACCCACGTGGAGCACGGGTGAACTTTATTTGCTTTTTAATATTTTTTTACGCGAGCCCACTTCAAAATTATTTATATATATATATATATATATATATATATATATATATATATATATATATATATATATATATATATATATATATGTAAATAAAATATCGTAATATTGAAAACAATCAAGTCAAAAATAATGCAGCCTGATGTAGAACTTTTGTACATAATTATAATGAACAAATAAATAAATATCATAAAAAATTATACAAGAAATTACATTAATAATGGCTAAATTCACTTTCTGAACATAATTCAAAAACTAAAAACAACAGAAACAATTACATAGTACAAAAAGGTTCTAGAAATTTGATATGAACAGTGGGAGGAAAACACGGATACCGAATAAGAGTTGTTTATTTCTGCCATAATTTGATCTCGATGTATTGATCCAAAAATTGAATAAACAAAACCCCAATCATCAATTCCAATTAAAAATCCACTGGAGTATAATTTATTACCGATAAACATGTTAGGATCTCCGTATAATACCAATTGAGACTCAAAAATGTAACTCTAGAAACAGCTCGATTGTTGTATCTCGATAAAATTTTATATTTGTATTTTTATATATTATATTTTATTATAAATGTAAATTCGTTGCAGAATTTTTCGATAATGCTAAGATTAATATAGATGTACAAATTATTTTCAAGACCCTTTTTTATAAACGTGAACAACTAAATTCTCTTCAATATTTAAAACAATATATTTTATTTTCAATAATTTTATTTTCATTAATTCAATTTTATTTGCAATAAATTTTTGGGTATGTGTTGAATGATGTATTATAAATGTTGCTGTTATTGAATGAATGTATAGATGTAGCAATCAAGATAATTGATAATCAAACAGAGCAATGTGTGGCCAATACTTGAAAAAAAATTCTAATAATAAATAATTCTAATAATAAAATACTTCTAATACTTGTTTTCAAATTAAAAATACTTTAATAAGCGGATGTTTCGCATACGGGTCTTATTTTTTGAACACATTGCGACCTCCCAGATTCCAGAACGCTCCCCCGCCCCCAGGGGTCGCGACGTCATGTTAAGAAACATGGGGGTTGAAAAATATAAAGATTGGAGAAATATAGTAATTGTTAGAATATAAATCGGATCATCCAAGAAACGTATTAATAGATTTTATATAAATGATATATATTTATGATAAATATTTATTTTTGTGGTAAATATACGTCCTTATTATATACCTAGATATTTTTAATTTGTAAGAGTCTGGCATATTAGATTGTCCAGAAACAGCAATTTATCACAGGTGTGTTTAATAACAAACCCTAGAATATAACATTATTGTTGCAGCTTCATAGTTTCACATTATTAGCGACCATGAAAAGTTCACAAACTTAAATAAAATTTCAGTATAAGCTGTATTCATATTTGTTTGTCCGGGAAACTAACAAGACACCACTAACTTCTAAGTAGGGGTTCTCCAACAAAGACCGCCTTGAAAATTCAGTTTAAGTTAAAATAAGTATTGTTCGGCATATCTACCTGACGTTCTCGTGTCTGCTCATGTAAATTTTCTTGAATTGCCTATCGGCCTGATCCAAATCTTGTCTCATTTGTACTGCTACGTGCTCGGGCAAAACAGAAAGTAAAAGCCGTTCCTGAAAAATAATATATTTCTGTTAGATTCAATTAGTTTCACTGCTGGCTAAAGAAATCTAATTTTACTCAAAAGGAAAACGGGAAATAAAGACTGGAAGGGAATTTTTGAAATATAAGCATGAAGAAAATTGAGTAATATATTTTTAATACATTTACGCCTAAAAAAATAATATTTGCATTATATTTCCACGCGCGCTTTTTTTCATTTTTGATATAGAAATATATGAACATCCATGGTGTGTCCAATAAAAAAATCTGGTGACTGGCAGCACCATCTTAGAATAAATACACACGTTATAAAAAGTTTTCCAATAAAAGTGTCAAAGCTTAATAATTAAAAGTGATAATCACGCAATTCATATTTTATCTTGAAGAACTTCTTGGAGAAATACTTAAGTAAATTTCTGTCAAAAAGTTTTATTCTGGTCTGAGATTGTTTTACAAGCGAGATACATCTTATTATAATAACGCTGTTGCTTGCAAAGACATATTAAACGGTGTTGTGTTAAGATTTGTGAAAAACATGAGGTAAGTTGTATTTTAAATAAACATAATCTTATTTTCTAATCCTAATATTTAAGATACTTCTTGAAATCAACAGTTTTAATTCTAAAACAAAATATCGGCAACTCTTAGGTTATGTTTTAAGAACCTACAATACATCTGGTAGTGCCTACCGTGACGTGACAACAGAAATTATTTTTTAGTTTCCGCGACATGTGGGGCAAAAGTCAGACATTCAGGGTGGGGCAATAGTCAGCAAGCGGACTTTTGCCTCGTCAGAACCATTTGTAATTTTTCTTATAATGTTTACTTGTTTTAGGTTATATAAAAGTAAAACAAATAGGAAAACATGTACGGAAGAAATATTACAAACAGCTGGATAAAGAATAAATGAAGTTATTTCCAAAAGAACCGTCACAAAAGAGCTTGGAATAGATGAATCTACTCTACGAAAGAGATTAAAATCGGGACATGGTGTTGATAGCTTGGGAAGATATCGAAGTGGTTTCTCAGAGGAAATGGAACGTGAACTTGTAGTTTTATGGTATCACCTTTAAAACTTTAAGAAAAATCTCGTATAAGTATGCAGTTTTCTAAACAACATAAAAAACTCATTTAATACAAAACCAAAACTAACGGGCAAAGATGTATCAAATAGTTTCATTAAAAAATACAACCTATCATTGCGGGCTCCTCACGCTACTAGTTTAGCAAAAATGACGGGGTTTAACGAATTTCAAGTTAATTTGAATTTTTACCTATCAGAATTGTTCATTGTCCTTGTACTCGACAACCATTCTTCCCACAAAAGTTTAGAAGCTGTAAATTATTGCAGAGACAACTTTATTCATATATTGACGATACTATCCCACAGCAGTTATAGAATCCAGCCTTTGGATGGATGTTATTTTAAAACATTAAAAACATTTTATTCAAACGAATACAATAAATATTACGCACTTTCAGGTTGCCCAATTATTAGGTAAATCTTATGAACGTTGCTCAACTATGGACAGAGGCAACTATGGACAGAGACTTTGAAGTTTATGGAATATATCCAATAAATAAACATGTGTTCTCATAAGAGAATTTTCTCTCGTCAAAGCTCACAGATAAGAATGTAAATAAAGTCAATCCCCAATTATATAACAGCGATTCTGTTCACCTCGCGACAAGAAACATCGCGGCCAGACAAACACCTTTAACACCAGAGAAGTTGGAGCCTGCATTACATCAGCAACATGCGGAGAAAACACTAGTGTCACCTAAGGATATAATTCCACTTTCAAAACGAAAAAATGGACAAAAAAGAACAAGAGAAGGAGAGAAATCGCTTATACTTTCTAGCACTCCTAATAAATTAAAACTGGAGTGTCTGGCTGACGAGAAGTTGAGAAAGTCAACGCGTGCCAAATTAAAAAAGAAAACTTACAGAAGATGCTACGAGTGAATCAAACAAGAAGATTAAGATAAAGAAGAAACTATCTGATGATGTGTATCCAGAATATCATGAACCCTATGAAGGCCCTCCCATTGCAGAATGGATTCAGTGTAAGGTCTGCCAAAAGTGGTGGCATGAAGAGCATACGTCATATGAGAAAATTGGGGATTTTATGCATTTAAAGCGTGTGCGGATATTTGCCCCTCATTAATCGGGGGTAATCATGTTTTATATGTCATAATATTTTTATTTATTAATGATAAGTTTTTCTTGTTTGTGACAAAAATGTTTTTTGCGTAGTAATTAGATGTAATGTTTGAGTTCTTTATATATTAAAATGTTTTTTCAGGTTTTTGTGGTTTTCATAATCATTTAACCCTTAAGTGCGTCATTTTGCCCCACTCTACTTTATGGACATATAAAACTCATTTCTGGAGATGAGCAAGTGATTCCAGCATTCAATCCAAAGTTCTTCGTTGTATTGTTGACGCCCCGTGGTGCGTTTCTAACGAAATCATACATCGTGATCTTCACATGGAAACTGTGAAGTCACAAAACTAACAAAGGGCGATCCATTGGATCTGCCAAATAAATTTTAAATTACAGTTTATAATTTATTGTACTGGGTTGTTGCGTAAATCCCCGCCGTTTCTATAATTCGTTTTTTTTTCTCACACCGAGCAACACACAGCTATAAGCACCGATTCTTGCACGGAATCATCAGGGGAGATGAAAATGGTATCTCTACGTCAACATAAAACAAAAGAAGGAGTGGATGGCCAGAGAAGACACGCCAAAGCCGAGAGTTAAACGAGATCTCCATCCTAAGAAACCAATCAACTGCTTTTAATGGGACTAAGAGAATCTCGTGTACTGGAAAATACTAGAAATGAACAAAACAGTTTTCAAGGAACGCTACTTCGTCCAGCTGCCGTATCAATGAGGATAATCAACCGAAACGACCAAGGCTCGTTGCTCCACGACTATGCACGATCTCACACATGAAACATGATCAAGGAGGCCCTCAATGACCTCTAATTGGATGTTCTCTCGTACTCTCCACATCTTGCGCCAATCGATTCTTGCATCTTCCACTTGCTGTCCAATCAAATGAGGGGCGTAACCTTTATCAATAATGAGGACCTCAAACTCGCTTAACAACTTGCTCGAGTCCAGGCCCCGCGATTTATGATTGAATTTGTTGTTATAATTGTTGCTTTACTCAATAAAACTTTTTAATAAAACCCGCAGGTATTTATGGAACAACCTAATATTTATTAATTTAAAATGTTATTAAAAAAGGACACCAATGAGCTCCTTCCTCTTCACAGATGTCAATAAAAAAATGCTTGTATAAATAAATACCAAATCGAATTGGTAAAATTTTGATCAGGGAGAACAGTATTTATAATTATATTATTTATAATTAAATCGTAATTATTAATCGATTAGATCATGCCAATGTACATCGATATCTGCAAAAAATTTATTATTTGTCACTGTATGATATTAATATAGTAAATATATACAATTAAGATAACACATTGTTCCCTAGAGAACTTATTTTAAAAGAAAATAGTTTTTCTCTGATAAAACTCGTTAGAAATATAAAAGGTTTGTTCAATTCCTTTTTATCGCATCAAAGTATTCTTTCGTTCCTATTCCAGAAAATAAATGAGTGGAAACAGCACTGGAGTTAGGACTAACGGGCGTTATCTCTTCGATGCTCTACAAATCAGGATAAAATTCATTGTACGAGCTCATGTTTGAATCATTATTATAAAAAAATGTAAAATGAAAATCATTTTGCTTGGCAATTCTTCTAAATTCGGAGTTTTTAAGAAATAACTTAGTAAAACTAACAACACCTCGTAATGTACGCCCAAGGATCCGCAAAAGGCGCAAATATGTTATTACTAAAGAAAATATTCTTCTTTGCAATATGGAAAATCCTCGCAAGCCAACATACAAAACTGCCCGCGAGGTAGGTGGTTCTCAGTCAAAACTGTAAGCTACTTTACAGGGGAACAAATATCATCCATATAAAATGAGAAGCCTACAAGAATTGCATGATGATGATGATGATTGTGATAGAAGATCTCTGGTTTTTGGACAAGAAGCGTCAACAACCCAATTTCGAGAAGTACATTTTTTATAGCAACGAAGCAACTTTTTATTTAAATGTCATAGCCAATAGGCAAAATTACAGATATTGGTCTGACAGTAATCCTTGTTGGGCTGAAGAAAGAATAAGACAAAATAATCCAAGAGTTAACGTATGGTGTGGAATCTACAATAAAAAAGTGATCGGGCCCATCTTCATAGAATAAAATTTAAATGGTGGACGTTATTTAGAGTTATTGAAAAACGAACTTGAGTTGTTTGTTGATGAACTATCGTTAGCCGAAAGAAGGTTGTTCTACTTCCAACAGGATGGGGCACCACCTTATTTTGCGCGAAATGTGCGGGATTATCTTCATTAAGTGCTGCCAGAAAGATGGATAGGAAGAAGGGATTCAGTTAAGTGGCCTGCTAGGTTTTCTGACCTGACACCTTTAGACTTTTTCCTGTGTAGTTTCTTAAAAATCAAAGTATACGTGACTGCTTCTACTTCTATTGATAAATTGAAAGAATCAGTTCGAGGAGAATTTAATAGAATTACGCCCAATATGTTGGAAAATATTAGAAATAATATTATTAACAAATTTCATTATTATAGATAACAAGGAGGGCACCAATTTGAGCTTTTGTTAATAAAATAATTATTGATTAGTTTATAATAATTATTTTCTATTGTTATTTTAAACTAAGTTTTTTAGCAAAAAAGTTGTATTATTGATGAATAATAACACTGGGGAACAATTTGAAAAATAATTTCTGTTGAGTTCGATATTTAGGCTGTTTTATACGTAAATTGGCATGCTAATTCCAAAACTTTATTTAGTTGTTTTCTATCACGTCAAGTTTTTTCTCTACAGTTGTTGCGCATCCGACTAAGCTTGGCTAATCACAGAAGTCACTACTGCTCTCCTACCGGCGAACCTTCTTCGACCTAGGAGTGGGGGCGTGAGTAACGTTGCGACATCCAAAACTAGTTCGGTCAGTTACGCATGAGATGCTAAAGTACGCGGGTATGTGTCGCTCTGATATAGTGAAGTCAAAGTATACATACACAACTACAGATTTTCGTTATGTCTGCCTCTGGTTGTTCTCGTCGTAAGTCCTTAAACAGCCCTGATTAATTTTGTTATATATGTGGCAGTTTTACCATCCCCATTCAACGGACTAATATTAGTATATTTGTCAGACAAGCCTATTTTGCTTATTTTAAAGTAAAAATTGGCGACCAAGATAAATCATGAACCCCTCATAAAGTATGCAAGCAGTGTGTAGAGAGTTTCCAGAAGAGAGTATACCAAACCTTCTTTTGGTATACCAATGGTTTGGCGAGAGCCCAAAGATCACTTAAGTGATTTGCTACTTTTGCATAATGAAAACATCAGGATTCAACAAGAAAAACAAACATAAAATTGAGTATCCTAGTTTACCGTCAGCTATACGCCCTGTGCCTCATTCAGCTGAAATTCCAGTGCCAGTTTTTCAAGAATTACCTTCTTTAGAAATACAAGAATGTGAATCAAGTGAAGATCGAAGTGACTCCACCTACGAATAATTCAAAGTTTCCAATGATTCTGTTCGTAAAGGATTCAACCAACATTAATTAAACGATTTAGCACGAGATTTGGGAGTATCCAAAAAAGCATGGGAATTATTAGCATCAAGACTGCACGAAAAAAATTTGCTTGACAAAGGAGCTAAAGTCACTTACTATCGATCCAGAGAAAGTGAATTTAGGCAGTACTTCAGAAATAATGACGGATTTGTATATTGCCAGAACGTAGAAGGTTTAATGAAAGAATTGGCCATAACGCAACGGAATGGCGATTGTTTATAGATAGCTCAAAGCGTAGCTTGAAGTGTGTTCTCCTACATAATGGAAATTTATACGGTTCAGTCCCAATAGGTCATTCAGTTTCTTAGCGTGAAGAATATGGAGACATAAAGAAAATCATTGACTTGTTGCAATATAATATGCACCAATGGATCATCTGTGTTGACCTTAAAATGGTCTGTTTCCTTCTTGGCCAGCAACGCGGGTATACCAAGTATCCCTGTTTTTTGTGCATGTGGGACAGCAGAGCTCGTGAGAGGCATTGGATGCAATCGAACTGGCTGCCAAGATCTGACTTAAGACCTGCTGATCCAAATATTTTAAATCAGCTACAGCTTGTCGACAGAAAAAAAACATTGTATTTCCGCCTTTGCATATAAAACTAGGTCTCATGAAGCAATTTGTTAAGGCTTTGTCAATTGAAGGAGACTGCTTTAAGTATATCATTTTGGCATTCCCTAGCCTGTCATATTAAAAGATAAGGGCTGGTGTGTTTGATAGTCCACTGATTCGGCAACTCGTTAAAGGTGAAAATTTCACTGAAACAATGACCGAACTTGAAAGGAATGCTTGGTTGGCTTTTAAAAATATTGTTAAAGACTTTCTTGGAAATACACGAGCCCCGAATTACATCGAAATTGTTCAACAACTCTTGGAGAGCTTTAAAAAGCTTAGTTGCAACATAAGTATCAAACTGCATTTCTTACATAGTCATCTTGCTAACTTCCCAGAAAATCTTGGTGCTGTTAGTGATAAACAGGGCGAGCGATTCCACGAAGATCAAAAGGTTATGGAAGCGCGGTATCAAGGTAGGAGGGATGTCAGTATGATGGCTGACTACTGTTGGAGCATCAAGCGAGAATGTCCACAAACTAAACACTCCAGGAAAAGCTATAAGAAGAAATTTTTACCATAACTTTTATTTATTTTTTGTATAAAAACAATTTAACTTTTAATAATATGTTAATCTCTGTATGAATAAAATATTCTAATCTATTTGGTCAGATCTCACCTTATTTCCTTTCGTATGTACACTTTTAAGGTAAAATGAGGAGTATGCTGGAGCTTAAGAACTTGGCGTGATAGAGAAAAACTGAATATTTTTGAATTCAGAGATAAAAAATTAGTCAAAAACAAGTCACAGATCCAAGTCAACAAAATTGCTGTTCCCCCCCTGTAATTCATTATTCTAAAACGGCTACTGCGATAAAGAAATGTGACAACATTTTTTATTTCAAATTTAAAGAGTATTGTTTTAGTAGCTATTGAAGAAATATGGTAACACCGGCAGGTATTATTTGTAAATTTTTCCCACAACTTTGCATTTGGAAGTACTAGTCTATACTATTACTTCAAATAAAAAAGACGTATATTAAAATAGATTAACACCTAAGCAAATATCATTGCCTTAATGTAGATTAAAGAAAACCCATGAAAGACTTCAGAATCTATTCTTAACAAATAATTGTTGTATATTGATCAGAAGATGTCAATAGTTCATATATTTGTGAAGAAGTTGATAACGCTGCTATCATTAAGGTATATTAACAAAGAGATAATAATTTCCAAAGTAACAATAAGCATACAATTAAGTGATATTATGCTCAAAATTTAATGGTAATAATACAGGGTGTTTGGTGCATAATTTGTCAAATTAAAATGGCCGATGGGAGGGGTCGTTTGCTATCTCCTCAGCCTCCATAAAACATTTTTGGGTCCACAGGGTTTTTAATGTTAATTATTCAATTCTTTATTTGAAAAATTTCAAAAGTCAGCATTGAAACTTAAATTTAAAAAATAGTTATTGGTATATCTTCAAAATCATTTTTTTATTTCAATGTGCAATGTTGTAGGGTTCTATGAAAATCAAAATTACATGCATGCGACATCCAGTTTTTTTTATGAACTCGCAAAGTTTTTGGAAGAAGTAAAAATAAATTTAAAGCCCAACTTTAAATTGCATATAAAAAAACTAAAAGGTATCATGTTCTTCAAATTCTTTAAAAAAATCTCTGATTTATCCTCTTTCTAACGGTATGCATTCATGCTATAAAAACGTTTTACTAACTTCACTGCTTTGCTAACTTTGTGTATGGGGACGCATTAGGCTGATATTCGAGATGTTTTCGTTAGGTAAACGGAAAACCAGCTCAAAAAACACGCGCCGTGTTTCAGTTTTTTACTCGAGATTTGACTGTCGTTGCTGATTAACGCATTTGTTGTTCCAACGCAGCACCGCTAATCTCTTAATTATGTTACTTGTGTTATTTGTTTTTGTTTAGTTTTGTTACTGTTTTTGTGACAGTTTGTTGATTTAATGATAGCTACATTCTCTAACGAAGAATACGCGGGCATTTTGATGACATATGGAAGCGCCAATAGTGTTGTACCAAAAGCACAAAGAATCTATCAAGAACGCTTTCCTAACAGACGCTAACCTTCTCCCCGCACGTTCCAAAACACTTACCGACGCTTACGCGAAACTATATGTAAAAAACCCTATGTAAGGAAGAGATAGCAGCCAGATTTCACTGCGCAAGAGTGATATAACATTTTCGACATACTTAGCGTATGTAATTTACGAAAATAAGCATTATCGAATATCAAAGTTAACAAACTAGTGAAGTTAGTAAAACGTTTTTATGCTATGAATGCATACCGTTAGAAAGAGGATAAACCAAAGATTTTTTCTAAAGAATTCGAAGACCATGATCGCTTTTAGTTTTTTTTTTTAATATGCAATTCAGAATTGAGCTTTAAATTTATTTTTAGTTCTTCCAAAAACTGTTTAAACTAATGTTTTATGGAGGCTGAAAAAATAGCAAAACACCCCTCCAATCGGTCATTTTAATTTGGAAAACGATGCGCCAAACACTCTATATAAACTATCGAAAATATATTTTATTTATATTAATAGTAAAAAAAAAATCATGTAAAGGTACGATTAAAAAATTGATAAAAATTGAAGTATTGCCATGATGTGTCCTGTAATAGTTATTTTACTTATTACTTATTATCTAGTTATAATACTTATATTCCCCTATAATGGAGGAAGGCCTATTCAAACTATCAAGACTTAAAGCCAAATCAAAATCAAAGAAGGTTATCATCGTAGAGCTGCAGGATGGGTTGGTGTAACTTAGTGAGGCCAAAACTAGTCCAAATAAGGACAGTTGACGTTGTTGTGAAAGGTCAACTAGTGGAAGAAGTAGCATGTTTCCCGTATTTGAAAAGTCAAAATTCCTACATACTAAAATCGGTAATTACAATATTATCATAATGTTCTCTTCTATATTGAGCTGATTCCTGGGTCATGTATCAGAAGCAAATAAAACAACTTGGGAGATTACATCAAGACTGCCTCCGGAAAATCTTGAGACTAAAATGAAAATACTACCAGACCAATGTGAAGGTGCTTGAAAGAGCAAACAGTGTGAGCATAAAACACATCACAACAGGATGCCAAAGGATGCAGACCATTAGGATGCCGAAGCAGATCTTCTATGGCGAATTAGATAACAAGACATATAAGATACAAAGACATAAAATTGCCTCTAAAAAACTCCATGTAAAGTGTGTCTGAATGAGAAAAACGGTAAGCGACAGACCGAAATAGCATCAGGACACAGAGCTGTGCAGCTTCATAAAGAAAATAATCGACAAAAAGCGGCAACCAAAAGGCGGGCGCGAAAAGCCAAACAGACTAGAACGCTTTTATGAATTCTGTATCATCCTGGCTTTAAATATCCAGCATGCAGAAGGTCATGTAAATCTGAGCAGGGCTGTTTGATCCACTATAAAACCCATCTTTCTTCAACAATGGCTTAGCAAAATTATTAGACATGGCTGAGGCGAGACTCGTATCGGGTTGACAGCCATCACGTTCCCCTATAAAAATGAAATATTTAACTGCCCATTTATAACGTTTTCTTTAGCTCTTCTTTTGTTGATATAAATAATTTTCTATCATTAAAATATATATTAAATTCAAATTTATCCCAAATAAGACACTGATTTACTTGTTAACACATTAGCAAACTTTAAGTCCATTTTGAATTTAAACTTCCTATACGCTCATCAACTAAAATTCGTTTTACCGAAATTAACCAAATTACATCAAACATTATTACAAAGTTCATTGATATTGAAATCATTCTTGAAGAACCCTTCAATTCACTCTTTTTTGTTACACCAATTTAAAGCTTTTTAAATTCGTCGAAAATCTATGAAATTAAAATAAAGTGAAATAACTTAAAACTACACGATATTAGCAAAACTACTTAGTACCATCTGAGATACGTTTACATTTGATGGAAGATCATAGGTAACCAAAATATTAACAATTCTATAGATTAACTTATTAGTACATTTTGATTTAACAAAATGGAACTAGAATTAGAAACTGTGTGATTGAATTTAACGTTTAAAACATACCTGTTCTGCACTTTGTTCTTCAATTACAAGTTTAACTTCTAAAGATTGTCTCGTTTCTAAAAAGGCCCTCCTCTGCTGTTTATCTTCGACCAGAAATGACGTTAAACCAAGAATATTTGATGTGAGTAATAGAACCAAGTTGGTCATGTGCTGCAACAAAATATAAACAAATTATTATTAATCATCTATAAAAAAAACTTCTTCAGTTTATATATTATTTCGATTTTATTATTACTGTATGTGAATATACATATTAAGGATAATAAATTAAAATATGATTAATATGCGAAGAAGTTAGCTTTAACTCCTAGCATATACCTTTAATTTCACGAACTATAAATTATAACTAAAAATAGGCAACTTTTATTTTTACCTACAATCAGGATAAATCCGCAAAATGTTTGAATGATATTATATATAGGTATATTTTATTCACTTACAGCAACTAATTAGAGTCAATAAATAATAATGCTTCTGATTACAGTGCCAATAACCTTGAATTATGACATTTAAATTATATTAAGCACTTTTTTGTCGCGTATTTTTTAGGCACTAGAAACGTAAAATCAATGTCAGCAACTATATTCTCCCGATTTAGCACTATCAGACTTTTTGCTGCTCAATAATTTCAAATATGTCTTCGAAGACGACTGTTTACAGAAGGCACTGGGTGCCGATACAATTATCATACAATTTCCGAATATAGTAGAAGTGTAGACCTTAGATTAATCTTAGATCATTTATATATTTGTCTAATTAAATTAAATTACTTAGTATTAGGAAACATACTGCACTATACGACTCCAGAAACCGGACACCAGGACTTATAAATAAGCACCTTGATAAGAAAAGTACAGCTTTTTTACAATAACAAATGTTTACGTGTGGATATATATTTATTTATATATGTAAAATTAAAGTTCTTCAACATCAAGACTTGAAGAAACAAAAACCACCCAAAAGAATTATTGTTCAAATAAAACCGGGCGGACAATTTGAATGAGAACCTCAATACAATCCTGAAACAAAATCTACTAAAACATATCCAATCTCCTAATATCAATAGGCGGTTTGAGTCGCCAGCTCTGAAATCTGCTCTACTACAAAACCTGAGTCACTTACATATCGATGCAAGGAACTCCTAAACCAGATGCGATATATACCTTATCATTAAAACTTAGACCAAATATTCCTATTCATAACTCGTTTTTTTTGTCCTTTTCTCCATTCTCACAATATTGGTGACACATGGGATGAAGCTCGTCACGAGCTTCAACATATTTACATAACATTAATTTAGGAAACTGAGTTTATGCCTTTTATTAAAATAATATAGTACGGCACCTCCCAGCTTAAGTAATGGACATCAGACTTGTCCTTCTTCCTAAACTTTATAGACCCCATCTACATATTACTGTATTAGAATAATATAGTACGATGGTTGCTCTATTTATATATCCGGAATTAGCAACAATTGTGATACTAGGCGATATCTGACATATACATCGTAAAATTTGATATTGTTGGCTGTATGGCGCTTTTCTGTTGTTTAGTGACTTCAAAATTTCATCGCAGTCAAAAATTGAATTGACTCGTGAGAATTTTCGTGCCATGATTTACTACGACTTTCGACGTGGATTATCTCAACAACAGTGTATCAACTCAACTTCGACTATTGGCGATGAATTGCCATCTAAAACCGCTGTATATCACTGGTTCAGTGAATTCCATCGTCACCGACGTTCGCTCATGGACGAACTTAAAAAAGGTCATTCCATATCGGTTGTTGTGCTAGAAAACATCGATACTGTGCCTGAACTGATAAAGCAAGATCGTCATGTGACATACCGTGAGATTGAGGCATCCCTGGGCATTAATATGACAAGCATACACAAGATTTTTACATGAACATTTGAATAAGAAATGTGCGCGCTGGATTCCGCATAATTTGACAATCGCTCAAAAAAGGCCCGTGCCGATTGGTGCACAGAAATGCTCAAAAAATACAATCGTGGTGCGTACAATGGCGTGTGTGAAAAGGCATGAAGAAATAAGAAAAAACATCCGGCGACGCAGGATTATTCTTTACCATGATAACGCGAGCTCTCGCACATCGGACCGAACAACTCAATATTCGACCGGTTAAATCATCGAATTGATGGGTCATCCACCATACAGTTATGATTTACCACCCAATGATTTCTTTTTGTTCCAGTTCGTGAAGAATAAACTACGTGATCGACGATTTTCGATGCCAGAAGAAGCGATTTTTATTTTTTCTTTCCAGATACATAATTAGCAACACTTGCATCAATATACAATCAATAACTTCCCTTTAATTAAACAAACCGACATAGCAATTTATTTTTAATTCAGTAAGTCCAAATTTTTTGGTAAAATTCATTAAAAATAATAACACATATTTTTCACTGCCTGTACAATTATCTTTCATACACTATAATCAAACAAGCCTAAAAATGTCTGAATTTAGATTCCTCTAATTCCTGGTTAACACGCAAACCTTCACAGATAAATGTAGCATGTTCGAATTCACTTTAACTTTACTCAATATAGAATAAGCTGCTTACTATTCATTCATTTACAATACAGTATTACCTTTTGTTCCTGAAACATTGCTCTTATATGCTAAATTCTCCGGATAGTAATTTATTGATGAACGATATCTGTTTAATTCTAGATATCAATCATTTGTTCTAAACGGTTACTGTAATAATGAAAACAAAGTAAATGGTTTCCTTACTCCACGTAAAAATTGCCCAATCCTGCAGCAAGCGTCTCCCGAGACAGGTTTCTGGTTTTAAACCGTCATCAGTTGAGTTGAATGTTCGAAAAGAACTGAAGGATGGTCCAAGAGTCCTTGACCACATATATCGGTCATATCGGATGTAGGCTGCAATTAAATACAGTTCACGCCATCTGTGGTTCGTAACAGAACTACCATTTTAAATCATTGACTTGTACCAGGTCCTATTTAGGTATACCTGAAACACCTCAGTGAGCTCATGGAAAATAATTAAAATATTAAAAAAACAAGAATTTTTTTCCGTTCTCCGCGTAAAATCCCAATCCTTCAGCCATCATTCAGATTTTTCCTTGTTTTTTTGAATAATTTTAATATTCTGCAAGAACCTACTGTGCAATTTTTCGAAATTCGAATAATCTGATGTTTATTTATAAGCCCAGTTAATAACATACTAGATTGTAACAAAAGTATTTTGATTTTTTCTTTGTTTACAAACAAATAATTATATTCGATTTTTTGAACCGACATATAAACATTCCTTCTTCAATATTAAAGTAATTCCACGGATAAATATTTAGTTCATGGTTTTAACAAAGATATTAAAATGAAAGAAATAAGTTTCAAAATTAGGGTAATCTTAAGAATAAAGGCTTCAAACCGAATGGCACCTCAAGTGAGATTTGCAAACTAGAGAAAAAAGGTGGTGTATCAATTGGCATCGCTAAGCTCTGGTCTCTGGGTTAATGAGTTTTAAAGCAGTGTTAGCTACAGGAACAATCACTAGGGAACTTTTAGGCAAATTAGGATTATCGTATCTATTCTTAACCGGCCTTTGCCACCCACAGAAATGGCATAAATTTTTTAAATAGTGAATCACTGAGTACATCAAAAAACGCAACGTTTTGTTACATATCTAGTATATTTGGAAACTCCCCTGCCAACATTTGTAAAAATAGCGTGGTATATTATAGTACAGCAAAATTTGTTTGCTAGAGAAATTTTACTAAAATGTTTACTAGAGAAATTTTCATTACGCAGAAAACATTTTAATTTTTTCGGATAAAGCGCATTAAAATATACGTGAAAGTTTTTACAAACAGAATTACCATAGTATGGATTGAAAAAAATCTAAGAGGGGTATAAAGTTAATGTATTGTTTGGCCAACAAGAAACATATAGGAGACAAAAGCAGTGCATTATCCAGTTATCTTACAAATAACCGCAAGGCTCCAGGCAAGGACAGTGTAACTGTCGAAATGCTAAAAGCTGGTGGTCGGACGTTACATAAAAAACTGGCAAAATTATACTCAAAATGCCTCAAAGAACAAAAAGTACCTGACTTATGGAAAAATGCAGAAGTGACTCTTTTACATAAAAAAGGAGCACAGGAAGATTTAAAGAACTACCGTCCAATAAGCCTCCTATCAGTAATGTACAAAGTTTTCACAAAGATAATTTCTAAAAGAATATTAAAAAAAACTGAATAACGCACAACCAAGAGAACAAGCAGGATTCAGAAGTGGATTCAGTACAATGGATCATATCCAGGTTGTACAGCAAGTCATAGAAAGGCACAACGAACACACCATGCCACTGTGCTTGGCTTTTATCGACTACGAAAAAACATTTGATTCCATCTCAAAGCATGCGATAATGGATACACTGCTTAGCCAAGGTGTAGAGAGAGCCTATGTAAACCTATTAGAATCGATGTATGACGGAGCTACAGCCACAATTCACCTTGATGATCTTGAAGTGGGAATTAATGTAGAACGAGGTGTACGGCAGGGTGACGCAATATCGCCTATTCTTTCCTCGGCTGGCTTTGAAGAAGTATTCCGTAAACTGGATTGGGAACAGGATGGTATAAAGATCAATGGTGCAGAATTAAATCATCTTAGATTTACAGATGATATTATACTCATTTCACTAGACCCAGAGGAGCTGCACGCATTCAAGAACTGCAAAGGGCTGGCTAACCATTTGGCTTGAAAATAAACCTGAAAAAAAGTCAGGAAGGTATTCAGTTTTAGGAAGGGATTTGAAGTTTGTGGACAGCTTTATATATCTTGGGCAGAGGATTTCAATGGAGGGGAATACCGCCCGGGAGGTGGAACAGTGTGTTAAATGTGGCTGGCAGGCATTTGGTAGACTCAACATAGTGTTTAAAAGCAGACTCCCACTTTGCCTGAAAAGAAAAGTCTTCGATCAGTGCGTTCTACCCGTTATGACATACGGAAGTGAAACCTGGACACTCACATCGCAATCAATTCAAAAACTTCGGGTGACACAGAGGGGAATGGAAAGATATATACTTGGCATTACAAGACGAGACAGAAAGTCCTGCGCATGGATCAGGGAACAAACAAAAGTCTGTGACATCATTGGAAGAGTAAAGCAATTGAAATGGAGGTGGGCAGGCCATATTGGGAGGCGATGAGACGACAGATGAACCAATCCTGGAGTGGATACCGCTGATCGCAAACGTCCGCGAACAAGACCGAAAGCACGTGAAAGTTGGAAGCATGCTGAAGAGGCCTTCATCCTGCAGTGGATCGATACAGGCTGATGATGATGATATATATATATATATATATATATATATATATATATATATATATATATATATATATATATATATATATATATATATATTACAGAAATATTTCACCCTTTCTTCACATGGCGCCACCTATCGCCTTCGTCCAACTGTCACCATGCTCCGTCATGTATCTCTCGGGACCGGGTTTCTAACCTTTCAGCCATCATCAACCGAGCTCTAGACGAACGTAAGGAAAGCAGATGGGAGAGACGATTTGGGCCAGGCCATGTCAACTGGCAATTTTGATGACGGGTCGTAATAGCACACAACTCAGGCCATGATACGGCGAATGTTTGTCTTGTTGATTTTTATTGACACGTTTGGAGGTTATCCCATTTGTATCTTTTTTCCTTGCTATCGAAAACAGTTTCTTTAAAAACTTAAGTCGCGCCTGTAAAATTCCAAATCATTTAAATAGTCGTTCTCACGAGTTTGTAGCATCTCTGATACACTATTTTGAACAAGAACGAGACAATAATAGGCCATTGTTACCCTTTGCGGCTGTTAGAGAGGTATGTTAACTTAATTTCTAATACTTGCTAACATGTTTAGTTTGAGTCATATTTTTTTGTAGCGTGTTGCGGCAGCCTAAAGTTGAATATGTCCACTGTTAGTACTATTTCACAAAAAAGTGAAAATGAATAATGAAGTTTTAAAGTCGCCTATAAAACCTAATTTTACTAAAAGGGTTACCAATACTGCAACTTTGTATACCACTTCTATTCGTGACATAGACTAAAGCTGCCATTCAAGATTGGTTAACTAAAAATCTATATTATTATTAATATAGATTTTTCAATCGAAATGCTTAAAACTGAACTGTTAAGGATTGTAGCAAAGTACGTACCACAGCCAAATGTAATATTTTGATATATTTCCTAAATGAATGCTTTTTAGAAATAAACCAGCACGGAAATATTTAGTAGACAACTTAGCAGAACAATATGGGCACAAAGTTTAACGTATTCCCTCATACCACTGCATTTCTAATCCAACTGAACTTATATGGGGAATTGTCAAAAATTACTATAATAAACACATTAGAAATGGTAGAAATGGTAGAAATGGTAGTACACGGCAAGACTGTATAAACATGTGGCGTCAGGCACTTCACACTGTTACTCTTAAGATAAGGAAGAATACGATCAAGTACACTGAAAAGGAAATAATGAAATGATATGACAGAGAGCATATACTGGATCGAAAAGAAGTTCTTCCCTTAATTGTAAATACTGCAGATCATACCAGGGATTCCAAGTGAAAATAAGTGAATGCAGATATTTCATTGTTTTTTTTTGTATAGTACTTATATATTATATACCAATAAAGGTCACTGATAATTATATAATCTTTTTATTTTAATAATCGTTCAAATATTAAAAAATGTCGATGGTTTTTTGAACACAGCATTTTACATTTATGTGCTGAATAGTGGTACTAAATCAACGACACTTGTAAGACATTCAACATCGATTATAACATTGTTACTTACTTTGTAATTTGGAGATAATTTTTTTAATTGTTATTAAAGTTAAATTGTAAAAATCATTCGTTAAAGCAAGGTTATGATGTTTAATCGGAATCCGGCAACATCGCAGCCGAAATTTTGATCACGTGCTTAATGACGTGCAACGGTTTGGTATATATATATATATATATATATATATATATATATATATATATATATATATATATATATATATATATGAGCATTGGTTAGTTGCTTGACCGGGAGGAAGCCCCACCCATCAATTACATTGGAAGGCACATGTTTCGTCTGTGGGTGGTTAGACTTATTAGGGTACCGTCATATGCTCTCTCCCCAAGAATAGGGAGTCTCTCCTGAAGAGCCCGTTGGAACTCTCTCTTGGCTTCGTTTGCACGAAGCCGGAGTTCAGGGTCGCCAGTCAGGTGATAGCGCCTGTAAAGCCGGTTTTTTATACGAATCTTCTCTTTTATCTCGAACGGGATGTCCAGGGTAGTCCAAGTTGATTCTGGAGAGGTTTTAGTAGCCGCTTGCGTGGCTTCAAGCTGCTGAACGTTACCAATACGCGGGTTTGGCCCGCTGTCCTGCAAATGCTGTTGAAAAATGGTCCAACAGATATTAGTCTTCTTTCTCGGCGGGAAGGTCAGAGGAACTGACCTGCTATCTTTGGCGGAAAGATATAGGCTGAACCTCCTTGTTCCAGACGAACCATCCCGTTTCCGCAGCTTGTTAGATTTCTTTATCATAAAGAATCTAACGAATCAATGCGAAGTCCAGGTTGTCCATAAGCTTATCTCGGATCATTACCCAGTAGTGCTAACAATCGGCACCAAGGTGGATACCTTCCCGCCGAGAAAGAAGACTAATATCTGTTGGACCATTTTTCAACAGCATTTGCAGGACAGCGGGCCAAACCCGCGTATTGGTAACGTTCAGCAGCTTGAAGCCACGCAAGCGGCTACTAAAACCTCTCCAGAATCAACTCGGACTACCCTGGACATCCCGTTCGAGATAAAAGAGAAGATTCGTATAAAAAACCGGCTTTACAGGCGCTATCACCTGACTGGCGACCCTGAACTCCGGCTTCGTGCAAACGAAGCCAAGAGAGAGTCCCAACGGGCTCTTCAGGAGTTTAGAGACGACAGATGGGATGATTTCCTGGCGTCAATTGACACGGCTCATGGAAAACAGCCAAATTCATGGTGGGTAAGGTGAAAGCGCCGGTTCCCCCCCTGAGGACGGGTGATTCTCACGCCGTCACCGGGGCGGAGCTCTTTGCCGTAACCTATAAAAAGCAGATGATCTCTCCTCGACCCTCAGTTGAGAAGAGAAATAAACTTGACATGTTCAAGCAGGAAATCCTTTCTTACCAAGGAACTCCTAACCCCGGCTACTTGATCAGGCAAATTGTCTCGCCGAAGATAATACACGATATTATCCGACGTTTGAAAGTTAGAAAAGTTTCCGCTCGCGACCGCATCTCTACAATACAGCTGAAATGACTACCCAACAAGCAAATTGTGCAGTTGACTAACATAGTCAACGCACCTTTCAGAGTCCAGCATTTTCCACCTCTATGGAAACATGACCAAATCATCGTAATCCTTAAAAAAGGAAAAAGCCCTCAGGAGCCAAGTATCTACAGGAGGATCAGCTTGCTTAGCGCACTTGGCAAGATCGCCGAAAGAGCTGTTTTACATACTCTGAATGGTGTTCTTGCCAACAAGAACATTCTGCTGGACGAGCAGTTTGGTTTCCGGAGGGGGCACGCAGCCGTCCATCAGGCGGCGCGTCTCTCGACGAAGATCAGACAGGGTTTCGACAGAAGGCGTCATACGGGAGCCGTCTTTCTAGATCTCTCGCAAGCATTCGACCGAGTCTGGCATCTCGGACTCATAGTCAAGATGCTCAGACTCGGCATACCAACCGACCTAGTCAAACTGTTGGCATCATTTCTGACTGGACGCACTTTCCAAGTGCTCGTCGATGGTGCACTTTCATCAGTCCAGCGAATTGAAGCGGGAGTGCCGCAAGGTACTCCTCTTGCCCCCGTAATCTTCAATGTCTACATGGCGGACTTTCCAAAGATTCCGCACGTGCAGACTGCATTTTATGCTGATGATATGGCTTTTTTTACGTTGGCCCACGCGCCCTGGGTGATTACATCCAGGTTGCAAAAGCAGATGTTGAAAGCCTCAAGATGGCTAGTCGACTGGCGACTAGCAATCAATCGCAGCAAAACCCAGGCTGTCTTTTTCACTGAAAGACAGCCGATAATCCGCCAGAATATTCTCATTCATGGAGTCCCAATCAAGTGGGCCAAAACGGCTCACTATCTGGGACTCGAGTTCGACAAGACCCTTGCCTTGTCTTCGCACCTCAAGAAAGCCACCGGGAAAGCATACGGAATGCTCCGTATGCTGTACCCCTTAATCAATCGGAGAAGTAAGCTCACGCTTGACAACCAACTAACCCTGTATAAGTCCATGGTCAGATCATTCCTTATTTACGGACATCCGGCCTGGTACCCGTTCCTCCCAACTTCATCGATTAAAAGACTTACAAAAGACGCACAATAATAAACGCTCCCTGGTTTGTTAGGAACGCGCAAATTCACCGGGAGACAGATATTTCAGAGCTTCAGACGTTCCTGTTCAGACTACTGGACAAATTCCCAGCGACGTCCCTTTCGGACAATCCGCTAATCAGAGCCACGGCAGCTTCATTGCCGGCCGTTGCCCCAGAGTGACCACTCATGTCGGTCATCACAATCTTGCCTAAAGAACGGCAAATAAACCCTCCGGATAAACGACATTGTCGCGACATCCAGAAAAATCCAAAGAATACAAAGCAGGACCTTCGGGTCAACTTACCATCAGGAAGAATAAGTAACCGATCTCTCTCAGACAGTCACGAACCTCGCGACAGTAAGCACCGATCGATGGAGAGGAACCAACTCGACAACCGGATGTACTTCCGAAAAAAACCCAATACATGTTTTTCCATCCGTGAAACAGTACGCACAAACATATTTTATATATATATATATATATATATATATATATATATATATATATATATATATATATATATATATATATATATATATATATACTGCAGATAGAATTATTTCTAGATAAAATTACAGTTACTAATATGATATACTCTAAAAGAATAAAACAACTACAAAGAAATATATTTTAAATGAAAATCCTCGGATGTTAACGAAATTAAACATAGTTACTCATAACGTGCGATGATTTAATCAAATGCGTGTCGCCGAATCTCATATTGGCACGCGACTATTTCCTGACATATTACTAAATATAGAATAATGTCGTGTACATTCCACAAAACAACATTCTACATATATAAAATTCACATAACTCCGAAGTTCACCCCAATATGATTAAATATTAAATTGGCAAGAAAATTTGAATGAAGTATCAGGTTGTCCGGCACGGAGGTATATTTTTAAGAAAAACGTAAATTGTTTAGTAAATATTTATTTTACGATAACGTCCATAATGCCTTTTTACCGTCCATAATGCCATCTTTATTGTCAAAACAGGTCAACAGGTTGATTTTTGGCACTTTTTTTGTTTTAAAAGATATTCCCTTTAAATAACTTTGAAGGGAGCGGTATAGATGGTAGTCTGAAAGTGCTATATCCGGTGAATAAGGTGGATGGGGCAAAATATCACGATTGAAGTTCAGCAATTTTGCCGAGTCCAGTTAGAATAATCGTGAGAGGTCGTGCATAGTGATGATGAAGCAGGCCTTGTCTGTTTGTTAATGCTGTTTTCTTCAAGATGGTAATTGTGAATAGTAGAGATATTGATATTTTAAGTTAATTGATACATTCAACTTATTTGTGTAAGGTTCCACCAATGTAAATCTGAAATTATTCTTTCATATAGTGAATTATTTATAGTTAAACATTGGTAAACTTATAATTTTCAGAAAATATAAACCTTTCACATCAAAAATAGTTATGCAAAATAACGAATACTATATAGTTTGATTTATTTTTAGTTTATTTTTCGCAGTTTTAAACTATGCATCGCACAATTTAATGACCGATAGAAACCGATCCCGGAGATCAGCCACGTTCAGGTCAACTAATTACGGGGAATTCTAAAACACTGCACGAACCCAGAATGTAAATAATTTGCCGAGCTCAACTTTCCATAATCATTTATGGGGCATGTTCAAGCTTCTGATCAAGCTAAAGAACAGTTAAAAAACTAAAACATGAATTATACAACCTCAATATTATATATATAGTAATTTCTCTCAATATTTCTCCGATGAACATTTCAAACAACCTTCGTTTTTCTCTAACACAATCAAATGTATATGAAGTTGCACTGAAATTACCCTACTCTAATACAAGATCCGTCACTCGAAGTGTTACTGATTTCACGCTGATGTAGCTGCCGAACAGCTAATCACAGTGATCTCAAAATTTAACAGACTATAGTTTATAATATTGTTTATAAGTGTACGAAAGTATATCGTTCTGTGTCGTAATTGAAACGAAATATTCGTAATGGAATTCAAACGTAATAGTGTGATTGCTTTGTATTTACAACATTTACGTGTTAATAAAATGTTTGTGTATCGAACCATTAAACATCGTAAAAGCATCGTACAATCAAATTGGTAACACTTTAGCTCTAAATTCTATTGGCAACTTAATGCCTCTTTTTTTGTCTTTCCTAGAAAAAAAATTAAAGCCCACTTTTTGAGAGGTGGACCTATTGGCTGAGTTGGTTCAGCAAGCCAGTCGGTATGGATGCAAAAAGAAGATTTTTTATTGCATTTAAAACATTTTGTTCAGCACGCCAAGCCTTCTAAAAAAATCGAGTTTTGTTGATTCTTGATAACCATAGCTCCCATATTTCTATTTCTGCTATCAATTGACAATTGACACTTGACACCACCATCAATTGACACTAGACAAGTAGTGTAGTAGTGGTAGTAGTAGTAGTAGACAAGTAGTGGTCAAATTACCCTTGCGTTAGGGTGGCTTGAACCACTTAACGCGGTTGTAAAATTATATACTTTTTTAAAATTATTATCATTTGTTACATTAACAAACGATTAACAAACTACTATATTATGTAAAAAATGTTTTTTTAATTCAATTAAAAAAGCATTAAAGTATTTTTTGTTTAATTGACCTCCCTCTCCCCCACGTTGGCAGGCGGACAATTTTCAAATTCTTCAGTAATTGGTCACATGTGGCGTATTATCGGCTTCTGAATTATCACAAATCTTCCTCTAACACTGGAAATCCTATAACATAAAGTAGAAATAGCCCATCAGACCATTTACTTATATGTAGAAGAATCATAAGGAATAAATATCAATCATAAGGAAGGCTTATAAGAAATCGAAGTGGACTAACACGTGACTAGTCAATACTAACTAAACCACTATTTAAATTTTGAATAGACAACTTTCTATCAAAATTTAAAAAAAATAATGATAACTAATTCTTATTGTAAGAAGGCATATTATGAAACAGAATTTTCTGTGCAGAACTACTATCTAATATGACTGACAAAAGTTTTTTTTTTTTAAATATTTCTAGTAAAAATCATTATTTTGAATGTCATATATATATATATATATATATATATATATATATATATATATATACATATATATATATATATATATATATATATATATATATATATATATATATATATATATATATATATATATATATATAGATATATAGATATATATATATATATATATATATATATATATATATATATATATATATATATATATATATATATATATATATATATATATATATATATATATATATATATATATATATATATATATATATATATATATATATATATATATATATATATATATATATATATATATATATATATATATATATATATATATGTCCACAAGGTAGCGTAACGGAACCGTGGAGGGAAATATTACAGAAATCTTTCACCCTTTCTCCACGTGGTGCCACCGATCGCCTTCGCCGAACTGTCAACCATGCGACGTCACGTGTCTCTCGGGACCGGTGTCTAGCCTTTCAGCCGTCATCAGCCGAGCTCTAGACGAACGCAAGGAAAGCAGTTCGGAGAGACGATCGGGGCCAGGCCAGATTAACTGGACATTTTAATGACGGGTCGTGATCGCACACAACTCGCGCCATCATACGGCGAATGCTCGTAGCAGTCAGGACCGCTCGTAACGTGGAGAAAGGGTGAAAGATTTCTGTAATATTTCCCTCTACGGTTCCGTTACGCTACCTTGTGGGCATACCTGGTATTATACCCGAGGTTCCAGGCAGAAGGTTAAAATGATTTTTGGATCGCCGAATTTGACAGTCCTCGATTTTTACTTGTGGGGAAGACTAAAAGACCTTGTTTTTCAAACTCGTCCTACCACACGAGAAAACATGATTGAAAGAATTCAAAATTCAATAACCAGCATTTCAAGAGCGGAAATTGAAGCTGCCGTTTTTAGTACTCGTCGAAAAATAAATTTTTGCATTTCTAAGGATGGAAGGTATTTTGAACATTTATAAAGGCCTTACAGTTCAGATTCTGTTAATTATTAGACTGTTTTGCTGTTAATTTTATTTGATCGTTGTTATTATTATTATGTTCGTTGTTGGCCCGTTGGCCTTTAAATACGCTCCAAATTAATATGGCACGAAGAATTTGGACCAGTCCTAAGCCTGGGTAAAGTGTGAAGGAAGACAAACATTAGGTTAATATTTTTTTAACTTAATGCAGGTAGTAGTGAAATAATAACTGATTTTTTCAGAAAAATCAAAATATCAATTGACATGTCAGAGATATCGATTTTGGGTTTTCACTGGACGATACCTCTTTAAATTACCTTTCTTACCATGTAGTAAAAGCTGTATCATTCCATTTGAAAAAACTGAACAAAACTTCAAAAAAACTATTGTTGAATATAACGCCACCTCGCGGTTTCATTTATAAACTAAATAATTTATCTCCCAGATTATCTGATTGCCCCAGCACTTGCCTTTTAAATGAATCCAAATTGAGGAAAATCAGTTTAGACAAACGGACATTAGACGACTTTTTATCTAAATAGGTAAAACTCCCCCCACTTCTTTATTCGCGAGGTTACGAAAAAATGTCATAAAACAAAGTTGTAGGAGACAGTTTGCTAATTATAACTGAGAATTTTTTTTACTCGGTTGAAAACTATTTATCCCACAAAGCTGTGGGATAAATAGTTTTCAAGATACGGCCGCGATCCATCCTTAATGGGACACCTGGTATATATATATATATATATATATATATATATATATATATATATATATATATATATATATATATATATATATATATATATATATATATATATATATATATATATATATATTGTAGTTTTAACCCAAAAATATAAAATCTGTCTTATAAAATTTTTCAGATGGAAATTTTAATTATTTGAGTATTATTTGAGTATAAAGGGTTGTTTAATATATAATTTTTATCAATAAAAATCTTAGAACTTTAAAATGAAACAAACTTATAACAATATATCGGGTAATCCCGTAATTTTTGTTTTATTTTTAAGAATAAATAATGTCATTACCCTAATTACTCATTCACACATATAGCGTGGTATATTTTTGACGATGGCCTGAATATTTGGTTTAAAATCAAGAAATGTTCGGCATTTATGTATATTAAGCAGGGATTTAACATAATCCCACAAAAAATGATCCAAGTGACCAGTTGACATTATCATTTCAAGAAATAACGCGTCCAGGAAATAATTCTTGCAATTAATTGTTTGTCTGGCGAGATGTGTGAAGTCGTAGTTTTGTTTAAACTAAATATTGTTTACTGCACCAATGCCAATTCAACCAATGACTGAATGATGAGAACGAAGAGGAAATTCCAGAATCACGTAAGGATTTTCATCGGCCCAAATCCCGCAGTTATGTTTTTTTCAAGAACCCATTAAGTTAGAAGTGAGCTTTAACAATTTTTTTTCTTCAAAATTATGTATTCAGATTATCAATTGTACTTACCATCCTCATTTCAAAGTTCTGACTCTTATTGGACAACCTTTTATTTTATATATTGCAACTTCTTAGAGTATATATACGGCGTGAAAAAAAAAATAAATGCAGGAAAATTAGATAGAGGATGGTTTTAAATTAAATTAAATTGAAAGGCATAAATGAGAACAGTAGACACAAATTAGTTTCCTATTAGCAATTTTCTAATAGTCGGGTGGTAACGACTTCCTTTACGAGCAAGCTAATATTTCTACGTAATCACATTGCTTGCAGCACTTACAAAATGGAAGGCTGCAATATTTAAGACATCTTACTATAAATGTAATTAATTGATTTTTTTTAATATTTATAATTTTTTTAAGGTAATGTACAACCTAATTTTAAAATAATACGTGAGCGTTTATTTCCATAACAAAATAAATTACTATAATAATTAAAGTATTCACCACCTTTAGCTATTACTTTTTCCCATCTTTCTATTAAAAGATGAATTCCGCACCAAAAGAACTAGTCTAAGAGCTAGCAACGTTTTCGAAAGAGAATTTTAGGTATAGTCCGGTTCAAGATATTTCGTTGAATTTCGGCAAAATGGTAATTGCCGCAAAAAATTTTAATAGAAATATTCCTAGTTTCTTCAAAGGTGCCAGAGTCGGAGTGGTTTAACTTCTGAATAATTTTGTAAAAAATAAAATATTGTTTAATTATTATTATTATTATCATAATGTATGACTAAAACATTGTTTATTGGTTTGTGTATTTTGAATTTATTAGTACAATAAAAGTAAATAAATAAATAAATTTATCTATTAGTACAATCAAAATTATAACTTAAATTTAATTATACATTTAATTCAGTTTTACTCTCACTATCACTTTGATAAACATCAATAATAAGTGGTTCTATATTGTTAGTAAATGATACATAGGAATCTTCTATTTTAATAACATGGTTAATCATATTCCTTTTTAATATTAAATGTCTTTAATATTTCTAGATCACATTTTTTATTTGAAATGAATGTTCTGAATGTTCAATTTAGTGTTATTTACATTAGGAGCTTTATTTCTTTGGCGGTTATGATAACTAGCATTGTCTATTACAATTACGCTTTCCTTAGGCATATTGGGCAAAAGGCTATTTACAAACCAATCTTTAAAAAGTTCTCCTATGGTGTCGTCATGGTAGTCCAAAGAAAAATGTTTAATATTTTTGGACAATGAGGACAACCGTAAAAAACTTAGAACCCAACCATTTTCGAAACCAGTATGTAAAATTGTAATTATATTTCCCTTATTTGCTGGGGCTTTGGTTTAACATTTTTTTTTATCCTTTTGCTGGCGTCTCATGTGTATCGGACCATGTTTCATCAAGGTAGATAATGGGACGATTTTCTAATCTGATTTTTTTATAGAGTTTAAGTAGTTAAACCGCCATCGTCCAATCGTTATGATTCCATTAATATTTGTCTTTTATTAATGGTCCGATTTGCAAAACCCATTAGAGATAATATTCTCCGAAGACTAGTTCTGCTGCAAAGAATGTTGGTTTCATCTTTCTTTAGTCACTGTTGTAATGAATACAATGCAGGCATAGTTTGCACTTCATACATAGCATAAATTTTTCTCCAAGTGTTTGTCGCTTTCGTCAACACATTTTCTTTTGCCAGAATCACTACGAACTTTTTGGCTTTAATTGGCTTCGTCACAATCTCTTTAACTACAGACAACGACGTTTTCATTAATGAATACGTTTCTTCTGCGGCTGCATTTACATTAAGCCCCCTATTCAATAAGGAAACATACACATTTTTGACAATTTGCTTAGCATCGAAATTATAGAACTGCGGTGTTTAAGAAAAGAATGCGAACTAAACTAATATATTTCGAAACTACTACACCAAATATAAAATTAATTTTATCTTTTTACCTGTTATTTTATTAGGCCTGGCCCTGTTTACGTTTTTTTTGCAACTTTACCGGGTTTCGTTACGACAGGGGTTGTTAACAGTTTATTACAGTCAAATGGTCAACGATATATCTTGAACCGCACTATAAGTTGGTTTTTTTAATATGCACTTCTTTCGCTCTTTCGGTCAGCTTGCGGACTGCCGGGCTGGCAATAGACGTTGCATTTACCTGTGAGCATAATACCTATACAGGTAAAAAGATTAACTTTTCAAATAATTTGAAGAAGTTTTCTTACTGACTTTTATCATCTTTTAGAAACATAAATTTATAATTATCAGACATTTTTATAATTATTAATTTGCCGTCTATTGTTATTATTAAAAAGAAAATAATTTCAAAATATTTCAGTATGCCAGAAATTTTAATATGATGTTATTTAAATATTAAAAAATTTAAAATTAATTTTCCAGACAATAATTCGATTGTAAAACCAAGAGCTAGACCAATTTAAAGCTAAAAAAAGAGTAGCCATGCTGGAAGAGTTCAGTTCAGAAGAGACCACCTTCTGGATTTTTACCAATGCGTGTAGACGTTCGGAAATAGTAGATTGGGTAACATCCAATGCTTCTGCCAATTGTTTCAACGTATGAGCTGAGTCTTCATCCAATAATGCTTGCAAAGCTGCATCTTCAAACTTTTTCGGCTATCCTGGACGCTCATTGTCTTTAATATCAAAATCACCACTTTTAAAGCGTTTAAACGTTCACGAATTTTTTGAGCATGTTCATCTTTAGCTTCAACCAACAATCAATAACTTTCAGGAAGGTTTTGCTCCAAATGAAGGAAGGTTATAAAACTTCCCCGCGAAATGTCTTTTTCTAATACATAATTCAACATATGCAAATCTATGAAAAACTAGTTTTTTACATAATGACATAGACGTCATTGATCTATACCAACAAATGTATTAGTAACGCCATTTCTTAGCAAAATCGACATTATTAACCGAAACACTATTATATAACACCAATTTGTTAAGTTGTGCCCAAGAAAACGATTTTTTTGAGAAGAAGTAGCATTTAGTTTAAGTAGTTTAAATGGTTGTGGCGTGTTCATATATATTTTTCTTTTTTTTTTGGGTTTTTCGCCACGATCTAAAACTCAAAAAATATAAAGAATATATATTCTTATGTAAATAAAATAATAAGATCATGGCAAAAAAACCAAAAAAAAAATATATAAAAAGTAACATTAAATGTACTAATTTGCCATGACTTTTCTAGCCTTCTACACATTATGTTACAACTACGTTCTATGGACGAAACGTCAGGAAATTAGTTTTCTAGTGGCATTATAAAGGCATATGCCAGTTACGACCTTCTCAATGTTTTCGAAACCGGTGTCCTTTGAAGTGAATGAATTTTCAATATTGGAAAAAGAGAAAAGTCAAAAAACTCAAATAAGTTTGGCAGATAAAGGAGCTGCGAAGCCCCAATGACGTTTTTACTTGCCAAAAATCTGTTAGTTGAACTCGCTGTGTGGCAAGGAACATTGTCGAGGTGTTCTTGAAGTTTAGTCGCAAACGGATGGCCCTTTTTCAATATGTTTTAAGAACACGTTGGCAAAAATGCCTGTTTACCGTTTGGCTTTGGGGTACAAATTAGTTATGGACTATTATCTGGCAATCAAAAAAGCAAATCGGCATAATTTTGATTTTTGATTTACTCATTATGTTTTTCTTTATCGTCGTGAGGTTGGAATGTGGTATTACTGACTCCGGTGCTTCGTTTCCAGGTCGTATTCAGAAATCAAAAAACTATCACCAGTAATGACACGTTCCGGAAAATTAAGGTTTTTCGTATCCATTTTCTCGCAGATTTTCCTCATCCCCAATTTATTCAAAATTTATCCAAAATCTAATGAACGGTTGTGTGATTCAAAATCAGCTCTTCCACGCTTATTCTAATAATCAACAGGCGATCAGAACGCACAAAATTCCGGATTTTGTAAACATTTGCATCATTTCTTGCAATCAGAAGCCTTCCGCTTGCGAGGTTTATCTTTAATCAAGTGTCGGCCTTCGAAGAATGACTTAAACCACTCGAAAATATGTGATAAGACATTGTTTTCATAGGCCCGTTGACGTTTTGTTAAATTTCCATAGCATTGAGCCCAAGTCTGAAGCCCAAGTCTGAAGCAAAACTTGATAACGCAACAATAACTCAAAATCGTTGACACTCAAACTTTTTCAAACTCAACTTTGTCAAACTCAGACTTTTCAGAACGCACTAAAAAATCACTAAAATAATTCCTACGAATCAGCAAGTGATTTCAAGAAGTCGTAACGAAGACGTATCAGCTGTTAGCTCACCTGCACTCCCAAGAGTGTTGCAGATAGAACGCTACGCCCCCAGTCATTACTTTATTTATACACCCCGTATTTAAATTACATCAAAAGACCAAAAATAAATATATTGTTAATAAAATTACCTAAAAAACTCACTTTATCTTTATCTATCGTCTCTTTACATCTTATTATATCATACTATCTGAATAATACGTTATAAAACACTCAGTTTTATCAAATAAATCAGAAAAAAGACCGCATATGAGGCCACTAAAGTTTATTCAGAGATAAAATTTATTAGCTCAAGTTAAACATTGCACGCACGTCTAGAGAATCCCTAAAATAGAGAATAAGAGATGTGCTTCCGAGAACAAATAAAGCTGATTAAAACCGGTTCTTATATGTATAATCTGCAATAAGGTCGAGTATTTTGAAGTGACTGAAATTATTTTTACCAAATCTTCTTTCTGTACGTATATTTGGAAAAGGAAAGGCGCACTCAATGAGGGAATCGTCGAGGAAATAATGTTGGATAATTGAAAATTGGTTTAAAAACACCATCCCAGAAGTTTATTTTTTAGAAGACACAATAATTATCAAACAGGAAATTCATAAAACAAATACAAATCAAATTGTATAGCTGAGATATGACAGATCACTCTCGGTAAAATATTATTTAATTAGTGAAATTGCATTCCATTCGAACCCAAAAGTAATTCTACATAAAAGCGAAATGATTTACATAAGTTTTTCGAAAACTGTGAGTTAATTAATTTCTGATAATGGACAGGACGCACTTCATATGTATATATAGTTTCGAACTAGCTGTCTACCAAGAGAGCAAAGACTTGAAAATACCAGATAAAATTTTGAAATGTGAAAATTCCTTAAACGGATTGACACCCGGAAGAACAATTCTAACATTTATTCCATCCGTGAAAACTCTTATATATATATATATATATATATATATATATATATATATATATATATATATATATGGAAAAATGTATGCTTGGCATTACAAAATGAAACAGAATGTCCTGCATGAAACAGAATGTACTCATTGGAAGAGTAAAGCAATTGAAATGGAGATGGGCAGGCCATATCGCGAGGCGATGGGATGACAGATGGACCAAGGCAATCCTGGAGTGGATACCGCTTGATCGCAAACGTCCGCGAAGAAGACCGAAAGCACGATGGATTGATGACATCGTTAAGTATATTGGACCCGAGTGGCAGACTAAAGCCCAGGACCGTGAAAGTTGGAAGCATGCTGAAGAGGCCTTCATCCTGCAGTGGATCGATACAGGCTGATGATGATGATGATGATGATGATATCCAACTGGTATTACAAGTGAAATTGACTACATCCTGTCAAATGATAAAACAATATTTTGTAATTTTATCGTCCTTAACCGTTTTAATGTCGGAAGGGACCATAAAATGGTACGAGCAAAGATTAAGATAAACTGTCGAAAAGAACGTACAAGAATTGTACAATCGAAGAAAGGCAAAATAGATTCTGGGAAGCTGCTTCAGAGGGGCAGTGCTTTGAGATTACATTGCCGAACTGCTTTGATGTGTTGCAAGACCCAGAGGAGGTGGAAATAACAGAGCAGTATGAAAAAATAATCGACAAAGTACTTGAAGCGACTGCTGCAATAGCACCAGTATAAAAAAGTTTCAAACAGTCAAAAATCTCCAATGGGACAATTAATTTAATGAATGAAACGGTCCACAATGAGGAGCAGGGAGTCCTTTTGACAGAGTCGACTATGTGGAACTTTGCAAAATTATAAGAAAACGTATTCGAGAAAAAACGCGTCGGTTCAACATGCAGTTAGTGCAAAAAAACTCTAGAGGCAAACAAGGGAATAAACAAAGCAAAACGCCAGCTGAGAAATAAAAAGACACAAATGTATGCATTAATGCGTGAGGATGGCACAGTTTGTAGGGCACGTACGGAAATGTTAGAGATTATCAGAAGATTTTATTCCAAGATCAGAACCAGTTAAAGAGAACAAAACCCACGGAAGCGCAAATGCCAGATATTCTGTTGGATGAAGTGATAAAGGCTATAGAAGCTATGAAGAATGGAAAAGCTCCTGGAAAGGACAGTGTAACAGTTGAGATGTTGATACTGGCAAAATTGTACTCAAAATGCCTCGGGGAACAAAAAATACCCAACGTATGAAAAAGTGCTAAAGTGATTCTTCTTAATAGAAAAGAGACACAAGAGGGTTTGAAAAACTAACGCCAAATAAGTCTCCTGTCAGTATTGTACAAGGTTTTGACTAAGATAGTATCTAAAAGAATATTGAGGAAACTGACTGATCTACAACCAAGAGAACGGGCAGGATTCAGAAGTGGATTCAGTACGGAAGGCACAATGAATACACCATGCCACTGTGCTTGGTTTTTATTGACTATGAAAAGGTATTTGACTTAATATCAAAGCAAGCCATAATGGATGCATTGCTTAACCAAGGTTAATGGTAATGTATGATGAAACTACAGCGACAGTTCACATGGATGATCTTGAAGTTAAAATCAATATAGAAAGGGGTGTATGGCAGGGTGACTCAATATGCCCTCTTCTTTTCTCAGCCTGCCTTGAAGAGATATTCCGTAATCTGAATTGGGAACAGGATGGAATAAAAATAAATAGTGCATACTTGAGCCACCTTAAATTTGCAGTTGATATAATTCCCTTGTCACAAAACGCAGATGAACTACAAAAACACATACAAGAGCTGCAGAAGGAGGGAGAAACATTTGACTTGAAAATAAACCTGAAAAAAGAGTCAGGTGATGTTCAAAAAATTTACTGAAAGCGGAAGAATATCTATTTTAGGAAGCGACTTAGAGGTGGTAAACCAGTACATATATCTTGGGTAAAGAATTTCAATGGAGGGTGATACCGCCCAGGAAGTGGATTAATAAGCGCGTTAATTGTGGCTGGCACGTATTTGGCAGGCTCAACATGGTGTTTAAGAACAAACTCCCAGTTTGTTTGAAGAGAAAAGATTTTGATCAGTGCGTGCTGCCTGTTCTGACATACGGAAGTGAAATACGGACACTCACATTACAATCAACTGAAAGGCTTCGGGTAGCACAGAGGGGAATGGAAAGGTGAATGATTGGCATTACAAAGCGGGACAGAAAAACCTGTACATGAATCAGAGAACAGACGAAAGTATATGACATCATTGCAAAAGAAAATAAATTGAAATGGAGATGGGCAGGCCATATAGCGAGGCGATGTGACAACAGATCATCCCAGCAAGCCATCCTGGGATGGATACCGCTTGATCATAAGCGTCCACGAAGAAGATCAACAACACGATGAATCGATGACACCATCAAGTATATTGGACCCGAATGGCAAAGGAAAGCTCAGGACCGTGCGAGTTGAAAGCATACTGAGGAGGTCTTCATCCGGCAGTGAATCGACAATGGCCAGGGGCCATTGGCCCCAAAAGAAAACATCCTAATAATTAAAATCAAGGGATCTGGCAGGCTAATGACTATGTTAATTTCTTCTTCTTTATCCGGCTCCTTTCAAAACTTGTATTCAAGTGCTCGATAACCAAACGGCTTATGTGAGCTGGGACACTATCATGCAAACTCCATATGTTCAAACGCAATTATAGGGAACATTTTATAAAACATTTAGCAACTTATTTCTTAAAAAACAAATAGAGCTATAGGCTAATCTTCCACTACGATAGTAGTCTGAAAAATTTCCAGCATCAACATGAAAATGGATCTAACCGTCCAAAATATTCTGGTAATATATTTGAGTATTCCTTCCTTCCGTTAAATTCTTGTATTTGAAAGGCTATATGCCCACGCAAATTAAACCCGAGATGAATTATGTTTACGGGTGTCAGCTCCATGATTTACCACCGTAAACTTTAGGGCAACTGAATTTAAATGTAGTCGTACCAGCTTGATTGAGGATGAGCAATCGGTATGTCCACAAACTGCTACTACTGATAACAATAAAGAAAGCAAATACAACATAATATAGTATTATTTATTTGTAAAATTTGTATATATTATAATTGTTGTATATGTACATATTATATGAATATAAAAGTCACCCAACTGGTCACCCAGCTGGTGCGATCTCGTTGTTTAAATTCATCAACTGCCCAAAAGTTCACAGTGGCAAATGATGGTGCAAACTCCCCGTACACAGCATCCATCTCGCCTTTAATTTTTGTAGGCGCATTGCCTTTCAAGTGCAAGAAAGAATGACGACTCAATATTCGATTTTTTCCATCTTTACAGAGACACTAACATCGACTGACATAAATGACTGTTAAACAACAATTGAGCATCTAATTCGGCCGAAATTTTCAAGGTTAACTTTCAACTCATGCGCAGTTATATTACCAGAATATTTTGACGAGTAACGCCATCGTCAAGTTGAGGCTAGAAACTTTTCAGACTACCCTCATATTCCAGCTCATAGATTAATCGAAAATTCATCTTGGGAGTTTTTTCCAGTAACTACGTGGGTATTTAAATCTGCTCAGCTCTGTGAATTATGAAAATTCCAAATACCATTCCTCGTGAAGCTTCGTCGGCTCATAAAATATTGAACAAAAAATTTGGATCTGTTTAATTTTGGCAAATAAACCATTTACAATATTTTTGCCTGATGTATGGCGTAATTCTTATTTTTTTAAAAATTGTTTTAACAATGTTCGTTACTTTATTTGTAGTTCATTCGTAAAGTGAATAACCAATTAATATTTGCAAAATATGCTTTAACACATGCTAATTCTTTTTTTCGATTGGTTATATCGATTGTATATATTGGGTCTGTAAATATAAAACCGGAATTTTCCCATAAATGGCCCTAGATGTCAATGAAGCTACCGTCAAACCGCATCATTGGGGCCATTTCCCTGTTGACATCTGACAAAGATCATACAACATAAAGAAGTTTCATACAACACCATAGTTTGTAATATTGTTGAACATGTCGAATATTGTGCCTGGAAAATACGATTTTCGGACAGCCTTAATTTTCTGTTACCATTTGAAGAAAACTTCTGCAGAACAGTATCGAATGCTTGTCGAATGCTCTTGGTAAATCACCGTACTTTGAAATGTTTAAAAAATTGAAAAATGGCGATTTTGACGTGAGAAACGAAGAACGTGGAAGACCACCGAAAAAGTTTGAAGACAACGAATTACAAGCATTGTTGGACAAGGATGATGCTTAAACATAAGAACAACAGGCGAATTAATTAAATGTGACCGTCTCTATACGTTTGGAAACCATGGAAAAAATCTAGAAGGTGGGAAAATGGGTTCCACATGAACCGAATGAAAGACAGAATGAAAACCGAAAAACCACTCGCAAGATCCTGCTCGTCAAATACAAAAGAAAGTAATTTCTCGATCGAATTGTGACTGGCGGTGAAAAGTAGATATATTTTGAAAATCCTTAGCATAAAAGATCATAGGTAACTTCAGGCAAACCATCGACATCGACTGCAAGGCCCAATCGCTATGGACGGAAGACAATGCTCTGTGTTTGATAGGATCAGAGGGGTGTGATCTATTATGAGCTTCTAAGACCTGGCAAAACTGTTAATACTACCGACAACAAATGATCGATTTGAATCAAACTGTGCGTAAAAAACAACCAGAATATCAAAAAAACCAACACAAATTTTTGCTTTATCATAATGCACCATCATATGTGGTGCACATAGCAAAACTTACGAAAATGAACGCAAATAGCTCGATGACTGGTTTGCCAGTCAAAAATTGTTGCAAAAGAGCAACAATTTTTTTGGCGTGGCATCCACAAATTGTAAAGTAGGTTAAAAAAATGTATAGCTGTGGATGGGCAATACTTCTAATAAAATTATTGATTGATTTGTCCGTTACTTTGTGATAGTTCATTTTTTAAAAGGAATAAAACAATTTTTTACTTTGTTATCTATCTCACTTTTATTTTTAAACAAAATCTGTGTGACTATAATTTCGTAAAACGATTTTACATTCTCAAACACTACTTTAAAACAAAACTTTTTAACAAAGTAAAAAAAAAATTGTTTTATTCCTTTCTAATAAAATATATTTTATCATTTTCATATAATAACCGAGTATTTTCTATATACGGAATCTCAAATAGGTGAATGCCTAGAAATTCAATCATCTAATCATTATAAATTGTCAAATTTTGTATCTATTTCTACTATCTAGTATCTAGTCGATCAATCAATCATTTTTAAATTTTATTTAAATGTTGGTTTATACAAAAAAGAAAGAAATTTCATTTTACCATGCAATGATACATACTGCATTGTTTTGTTTTTATTTAACTAAATTTTTACTTTTAATTACTTGTTTATGTTTAATAACAGAATTTATTTTTGAATTAAAAATATGTAAATTGGCGATTTTAAACATTTTAAAATAAAACTGCCAATAAAAACCAGCTTTGGGGAAAACGATTCTTTCAAAAATATTACTCCAATTGGACGTTTTATTTTTACATTATGATACTAAACTTTTTTGATAAATATAAGTTGCGAATTCACGTGGGTTTCAATTTCAATTATCTTTTATATCTCATCTACAGATAAAGTCGAAAAAAGAAAAAAACATCTATTTTTCATCATTTAAAGAGTAACAAAATTTAAATTAAATATCGTCCTACTATATTATATTTAATTGCCATTATTCATTTCTTTGTTCTCAAAAAAATGTAGACAATCCTAGACTAGACTAGACTAGAAACTAGACTAGACTCGAGCATCAGATTAATTTCTATTCTCTAAAATATTATATTAAATTAGAAATATGATATGCAAAAGCTTTCACATTTTTGTTAGAAAAAGAGCTTAGTAGACTTCAATGTCAAGGAAGCAGTGCAATGAAGCTTTAATCGTTGAACAGTCCATGTTTGTAAGGTGTCGCTAGGCAAAGTTGAAGCCAAGAAAACTTACACCAACCACTTCTAATGCAGGGCAAGCAGGTAACAATAAGGACTGCTTTTCCCATGACAGTGATGATTAATTAGAAGCCTCACCAACTCATCTGACCAGCATAGCGATAATGGCCAAAACTCTTTTAAATCTAAATGTGTCAACTTTTAAAACAGTAACAAATCTTACACAAAAATCCATCAGCGAAAAATTAATTCAACGATCTGCATTGAGTCTGTTGCTTTCTTTAATTTACACCTTCGATTTAGCAGTTATTGTATTTTTGCTGATGACACATATCATTGTGCTGATTGTGATGATTATGAGCATACAGTCAAGACCATTATTGAAGATTTTTGTAACATTTCTGCATTATCTGCAAATCATTGCCTATATTTGAACCCTACCAAATCTAAAGCTACAATTTTTAGCCCAAATAAGAAAAGGTTTCTGTTTTCTCAAATAAATATGTATATTAATCACCAAAAAAATCCAAATTGTAAATTGCGCAAAACATTTTGAATTTATTTGTTGACGAAAGGTTACGCTTTTGTGATCATATGACTTATTTGAACAGATAAAGTTATCTTAAACTTTTGTGCTCTGCTAGAGATATACTATCCTTTAATATGAAAAAGACTCTATGTGAAAGTCGAAATTACGTTACTGTATCACTGTGTATTTTCCTTGCTTAGATGTTGTAACCCGCTACCGTCTCCAGAAGATGTATAGTTTGCGCAAGTATGATCACGTTTCGGGAAAAATCAATGATTTCGTATGGTTAAAGATCACATCAGAGTGCCCTTCTTATGGTGTCACGTTACAGCATAAAATTGTTTAACTAGTAAAGATTTCAGAGTCATTTAGTGTTGTTCAGAAAGCACATTAGATTTAAATTTAAAAAATCGGCTCAGAAATAAAGCCTTGTATACTATTTTATGATTATTTTCATTTTGTATTGATGAAACTTCGTTACTTTCCTATATATCATTGTTTTGTAATTTTGAATACGGGCTGAGCTATTATTTGTAATTACTTGTTTTTGTTTTTGTGTTTTATTTTCGCACACATACGTTGTTCTTATTTTATTTTTATCTGCACGATGTTAGTTTATATTTATATACTTTATTTATATCTAGTACTATAATTGTAATTGGTTTTTGGATACGGGTTGAGTATGAGTGGTTCGATGAGCTAGACTTCGCGCTTTCCATTAACATTTAATTAATTAATTAATGAAGGAATGTATTATATTATTGTTACTAAATATGTATAAGGTCAGTGAAAAATGTATAAAGAATAATCCCCATGGAATTCAAAAGTTCTATATTTCAACAAATATTCAGACAAACATCGAAACATACGTTATGGATTTCTGATATAAAGTAATATAAGTAGAGAACAAATAAATATCTGAAATTTGGTAAAAGATCTAATTCTTCAATTGTCAATTTTTAAATATAAAGTATTGATTTCAAAAGTTCTTTTTAATTAAATGTTCTTAGTAATATGACCCAATAAAGTGAAATACACTGCAATTTTGATGAGTATCCTAATTCAAATAATTTAGGAATTAATAAAAAAAGTACCTTCTATAAAATAAATTTATATAATATGACAAATTATAGAAACTATAAGAAAGATATACTACGCAAGCTAAATTTAATTTTGTAACAATATTTTTATTTATCTCTAAAGCTTCGCGTTTAGTCATAATTAATGTAATTATAAGCGTAGAACAAGTTTATATTATAATTAAATTTTCTAAAAGATCAGCAACTTTATATCATTTATTTGAAATAATAAAGAGTTACAAACAGTACAAACAAAAATGTTTAATAATAAACGCATTTTAATTTACCTAAACCGTATTATCATGTCGTAAAGTCGTAATGTCAAAAATTAAATGAATTTCTTAAAAAACATTTCTAAAAATAAGAACAGCAGCAATAGCAAAGGGTAGCTGACCTGAATAATTAAATATGTTATAAACGTATACAAGTCAACACTTTTTCAATGTGTACATAGTTTTGATATTTTTTTTTCTTTATTTGGGTTTTTCGTCACGATCTAAAACTAAAAAAATATCAAACATATTTGTTCTTATGTAAGTAAAGAATCACTGTGTAAAAAACAAAACGGAGACAAATCTCTCAGTGATTTTTATTTGTAATAAATTTGCCTAACAAACAAAATTTAAAAATATTCTAAAAAAATACAAACTTTTACTTTAACCTTTCGAGAAGTATTCTCCTCCCGTTTTCAAAACGAATCTAAAAATAAATTATAATAATTTCTATAATTTCTGAAAAGATAGGAAATAAATATATTTTTCGTCTATATGTCAATGATACTTACATTAATAATTAGTTTTTAATGAGAGTGACATACTACCAAAAAAACAAATATATATATATATATATATATATATATATATATATATATATATAATAATAATAATAATATTTATTTGTTCCTAAAACCATAAGGCATTGAACATCGTTAAGAAAGTACATAATAAACACTTAATTCTATATAAAGAAAAACGGAAAAAAAAAATTACAATTCAAATATAATATCTGTAACACAAGTCACAAAAAAAAGAAGGAAAGATAGGAAAAAAAAACAATTGGAAAGAAAAGAAGAGGAGAGAAATACAGTCAACATAGTATTGTTAACATAATTTACATGAATTTACCTGAATTAGCTGATAACATAATTAGTACAAACATACACAGTTAAATTCACCAAATCAGGCTATTCTAATAATTTAATTGAACTTAAATTGTTCTTTGTTTCCCCAAATCATTTAATGAATATATATATATAATGTCACCGTCATTAAAAACTAATTGTCAAGTATCGTATCATTGACATACACAAAAAATATATTTACTTCCTATCTTTTAGCCACATTAGCTATGGTGTCTAAGGCCTCAGCCTTACGTTACGGCAGTTAATGTGGACCGGGTTCGAATCCCGTACTAGGCAAAAAAAGTCTTTCTAAAAATCTTGTGAATGTTTCTAGGTAAGAGTGTAAAATCTGACAAGGAATCACCCCTCAGTCACGCCAGTTCGAGGCTGCCTAAGGCCGAATGCCTTCTGAGAGGTTTTCCACGTTGGTCACTCGCCAGTCGGTTGGCTTCTCGAGATACTTTCGGTTAAGCACAAAACCAAGGGTTATAGCCCGAGGGGGGTGCTAACCGGGGTTTTCGGTAGCTGATGACCGTGGTTCGAACCCACGTTAAGCTGTAAAAGTTCAGTCGCTAAATAGCCTTATCAATTGCTGATGCGCCTCTAACCCCAAAAGTTTACTTTACTTTACTTCCTATCTTTTCAGAATCTATAGAAATTAATTTAATTAATTTTTGGATTCGTTTTGAAAACGGGAAAACGGGTTAAAAGTTTCTATTTTTTAGAACATTTTTACATTTTGTTCGTTAAGCAAGTTTATTACAAAAAGAATCACTGAAAAATTTGTCTCCGTTTAGTTTTCTATTTTTACCCAGTAATTCTTTATTTACATAAGAACAGATATTTTTGATATTTTTTTTATTTTTAGATCGTGGCAAAAAACCCAAATGAAAAAAAATAAATATATGAACACGCCACAATCATTCAGACATTACATAGTTTTGATATATTAAGGAATTCTTTTTGTACCATTCTTTAAAAAATATTTTGAAAAGTTTAAAATTCAATAAGCAAACGAAATTTTGTCACCTGAAATATCTACTAACGAAGTACTAACAAAGGAGAACGCGGCTTTCACTTTTATCTTTCACACAAGTAGCCTGTTCCATTTTTCCATTACCGTTAGATTAATCCGTTGACAGATTTTCACTTGAAACCTTGCAGAAATAATTTCTTGATAAGAGGAAAGCCTCTGGGGTTTCTATAATTTCCTCTAAAATCAGTTCTATGAATTACAATAAATTCCCAACATATTTGGCGCAGAAGATATGTACTAGATGTGATTCAATTATTTATTTAGCTATTCGAGAAATCTGTAACTGTTACACACGACACGACACAGATTGACCCGCAGAACATATAACACTGAATAATAAATATCTAACTTTTATATAATAAGTCAAAACATGTTGAACACTTCAAACCGATACCATATAATGCAAGCGAAATCTGAATTAAATTGTTTTGAGGTTTTGATAAAAAATATTATTTGAATATCGTTCAAAGCACAATATTACAAAAGAGAGTCTCAAACGGGGCTTGAAAAATATATCGATATCGGTAATACGACCTTCTCAGCCCAGAAATGTATATTTCGAATAAACCTATGCTAAAAATATTTTTTCACGTGATTTTATTCCCCACCTAAATGTTTAGAAATATTGATGATTTATTCTGAAAGCGTTCGAAATATAAAAAATTTGTTATGAAAAGTATTGATGTCGATAATAATTTGTTCATATTTTTTTTTAATTATAAAAATATGTAATAAGTTTAAGGATGCCAAAACGAAAAACCACATTATGCTCTCACTAATAATTTGATTCCTATTATGATTATGCCATTTAATATTGTACATATAGCTTTATCATTACTTTGGATTTGAATTCTGAATCATCAAATGTTGTAGAAAAAACTAGATTATATGCAGCAATGCCTATAATGTCATCTGTCAGTATTAGCCAATAATACAGGTAAACAAATTTAAACTTTCTTCAAGTAGCACTGATGAAAATTATTAATTGATTTGTCCATTATTTTGTGATAGTTCATTTTTTAAAAAGGAATAAAACAATTTTTACTTTGTTATCTAACACTTTTATTTTTAAACAAAATTTGTGTGACTATATATAACAGTTAACTATAAATAACATATATAATTATATATAACAGTTACTACAAATATACGCGTACAACTACAAACATTTATATCTTTTGTAAATTATGGGTTAGAGTCGTTTTTTTCGACAACTTCGTTATTTTGGATTTTTGTTTTATTTATTTTCATGAATTAAGTAAACAAAAATGTACTTGTGACTACAATAAACTACAAATAATTTAGCACTAATTTTATTCCTATTTTTCGTATTATTATCAATATTTACTGCTTTAAACAATATCTATTGTTTTTCCTGCATAATTACCGACAAAATTACGACAAAATGAATTATACTACACTTATTAGCATCATATGTAGGCAAAAGTAAAAAAAAAAAATCGAGTAGTCTTTAATGCGGGTTCGAGTGTGATCTAGCTTCAAATAATGGAATATTTCAAAAGAACAATTGCATTGCATAATTCGAGATGAAAGCGCCAACGTGAAAAATCCAATTAGCAGTATTAAATGATTTGGACTGTACAGTCCGCAAGATACAACTTGCTATTCGAAGTTGTCTACAATCGCAGGAAAACATAAAAAACATCAAACTAAAATGTAAGAGAATTTTAACTCACTTTAACCATTCCAGGATTGCTCAAAAACAACTGCAAAAAGTTCCAGACAGACTGACTCAACCCCATCTCACAGTGTTCCAAGGTCATGTAACGCGTACCTTTTACATTTTTAAAAGTAAAAGATTCGTTAAGTCTTTACATTAACGACAGTGACATTAACCCAATTCTGCAAGAAGAGTAGACAATCATAGAATGCTAATGTTGAGCTATTGAAACCTTTTGAAGATGTCACAGGAAAACTAAGCAGCTCTCAGATCTTCATACAATCTGTGATTCCAATAATTCAAATGCTTATGAAAAAACTAAATGACCATTTAACAAGATCACAAGGATTCTGATCCAATTCGACCGGCAGTCACGACTCTGAAAGTTGAAGTTTGAAGAGAACAATTTATTTGCCATATTCTCTTACTTATACCCTCCTTATAAGTACACAATTTTCAAGCCAGTGACCAAAAAAAAAAAAGATTAAAGATGAAATATTAAAAAAGAAAAAACATCGATGATGGCGTTACAGATTCTCTGAATTCCGAAGAAGCTAAAAGAATGAGAATGAGAGATTCTCTTAAAACAACTACAAAACAACCAGGAACGTTCGTTGCGGTTAGTAAACCATGCTTAAAAACCGATCTTGCCATGATGCTAGATTTTTCGCGCTAGACGTGAAGGTAAAAGTCAAGAGAAAACATCTAAATATAGTAGCCCCGGTGCTGTTCTTAAGAAGGAATTGCTCCTGTATCGCAAGAAAAAAAAAAGTGTATCTTAACTGGTGGGGTGTTAATCGTAGTGAATTCAAAATGTTATCTGCTATAGCATGAAGATATTTGTCTCCTCCACCAGCCATTGTTCCAAGTGAACAATCATTTAGTGACGCGGGATTTATCTTCGAACCTCTCCGAAACAGTCCGAAACCAATAATGCACCAATTTTTAAATTTTTCCACTAAAAACTTGATTATAAAATAAAGTTTATTTATGTATCTAAATTAAGTATCTCTTAAAAAAATTGACATCGGTACATCAAAGTCAAAAATTTTACATCCCCAACATCCCTGACCTGTACACATGCAAAGGTTTTTACTAGAAAAGTAACACTGGAGAACAATTTGAAAAATAATTTCTGTTGAATTCGATATTTAAGCTGTTTTATACGTAAATTGACAAGCTAATTCCAAAAATTTTATTTAGTTTTTTTCTATCACGTCAAGTTTTTTCTCTACAGTTGTTGCGTATCCGACTAAGCTTGGCGAATCACAGAAGGTACTACTGCTCTACTACCGGCGAACCTTCTTCGACCTAGGAGAGGGGGAAACAGTTTCTTTGCGTGAAGAATATGGCGACATAAAGAAAGTCATTGACTTGTTGCAATATAACATGCACCAATGGATCATCTGTGTTGACCTTAAAATGGTCTGTTTCCTTCTTGGCCAGCAACGCGGGTATATCAAGTATCCCTGTTTTTTGTGTATGTGAGACAGCAGAGGTCGTGAGAAGCTTGGGTGCAATCGAACTGGCCGCCAAGATCTGACCTAAGACTTGGCGATTCAAACATTTTAAATCAGCCACTTGTCGACAGAAAAAGCATTGTATTTCCGCCTTTGCATATAAAACTAGGTCTCATGAAGCAATTTTTAAAGGCTTTGTCAATTCAAGGAAACTACTTTAAGTATATCATTTCGGCATTCCCTAGCCTGTCATATGAAAAATTAAAGGCTGGTGTGTTTGATGGTCCACAGATTCGGCAACTCGTTAAAGATGAAACTTTCACTGAAACAATGACCGAACTTGAAAGGAATGCTTGGTTGGCTTTTAAAAATATTGTTAAAGACTTTCTTGGAAATACACGAACCCCGAATTACATCGAAATTATTCAACAACTCTTGGAGAGCTTTAAAAAGCTTGGTTGCAACATGAGCATCAAACTGCATTTCTTACATAGTCATCTTGCTAACTTCCCAGAAAATATTGGTGCTGTTAGTGATGAACAGGGCGAGTGATTCCACCAAATATTTAAAGATGTAGATGGGATATTAGTATGATGGCTGACTACAGTTGGAGCATCAAGCGAGAATGTCCACAAACTGAACACTCCAGAAAAAGCTATAAGAAGAAATGTTTACCATAATATATTTTATTTATTTTTTGTATAAACACAATCTAACTTTTAATATGTTAACCTCTGTATGAATAAAATATTCTAATCTATTTGGTCAGATTTCACCTTAGTTCCTTTCGTATGTACACTTTTAAGGTAAAATGAGGAGTATGCTATAGCTTGAGAACTTGACGTGATAGAGAAAAACTGTGAATATTTTTGAATTCCGAGATGAAAAATTAGTCAAAAACAAGTCACAAATCCAAGTCAACAATATTGCTGTTCCCCAGTGTAATCTGAGCTTCATGATGTTTCCTCGTGCGCTGTCTATACCAGATTTAACTCACAGTGATTATTTCCTCTTCACAAACCTGAAAAAATGGTTTGGTGAAAGAAGATTCACCCCAAGTGATCCTGTCAAAGCTGAGACAACCATTTACTGCAAAGTTGTATAAATTTAAAAGTTGAAACGCTGCTGGTGTAAATGTATTAAATTGCAAAAAACTACGTTGAAAAAAAAGTTGGTAATTGTAATTTAAATAATTAATTGTAATTGTAATATAGGGCAGTGTAGTTCTTAAGTTGGCACCATAAAATCTTGTTATTATAATTGCAAATATAATAAAGTAATAAAATATATTCGAGGGGTTTAATTTCTGCTAAGTATAATCATTCCTCAACTTTCCTCAGACATATACATTAAAAATTCAAAATATTTTCATCTTTTTCTAGTTGGGTCTCCTAAGTTAAAGCAGCTATAGCTAATTTAAATAATTTAGCACATTATACACCGGGTTAACTCGAACAAACAGACATTGAAGGCCGCTTATTATTCCGTTTGGTTTGTGTTTCCTTTAAGGATGGTTTATACCTTCGCAAATATAAATAATTAATTCTTGACAAACCAACTTATACGGATTCAATATTTTGTTAAATTATGTAATGAATAATGATGACTTCTTTAACTTCATAAGGTATGACCAACGAATATATAATTCAAAAAAAATAATATTAAAAAGTGTTTGTGTTTTATATTTTTGTCGAATTGTTTAGATATACATTTATATTAAAAAACCATAAAAATACAAAAATTAAAATATTTTACTCTCCACTGTAGAAATATAGAAAATGGCTGAATTTTTAAAAAGTAAATAATAATAAATATTATGCACGTAAAAAAAAATTAAAAACCTGAAATAACTCCCTCAAGACATCCTTTTGGCCATCTGCAATAAACGAAAACAATAAATAAATATAAATTAAAAAGTCTGAAGTATTTGTACTGTTTTTACTGAACTTTGTTACAATTTCCAGGTTACAGTAAAATAAAACTACTTGAGTTCTGTTCTGTACGACCTAACTTCGTACTCTATTGTTTTTTAGGTTATGTTACAATATTCTCCACTTTAATTATATATGACATGACAACCGACATTATCAAAACACGGATCATATATAATGTTGGCATTTCCATTCTTTGAGATACTACCAACAAACTTTTAGTCTCTGCAATTCAAACATTTGACATTAGTGATACTATGGGATTTAGAAATACATTTCTGGCGCACTGAACATTTCTGTGTTTATTTGTTGTCATTGTGTCACATGTAACAACGCCTTATTTATTTGTCCATTGGAATAATGCCACCTGAAGCTTCCGTAGTTATGCCAATATAACGTTTGATCAATGTCCGAAGATCTGTTGGAATTGTTTGTATTGTGACCCTGTTTTTTTAAATGGTCTAGCATGAGATCTCCTCCAACAGAGATAATAAATTCTCGACGTTCTGTAAATGTATTATTTGCGCTCTTATAGATAACATTTGCATTAACGCCCATTATATTGACGCAAAAGTAAAGTCAATGGCCAACCTCTACTTCTACGACTCGCGTTATAACAGGCACATTTCTATCTATCTACCTCACCTTTTGTTGAATTGTAGAAATCGATAACTTCAGGAAGACATTTTGAATTCATTCAAGATAATATAACAGCTTTGCGTTTCTTAGGCACGTAAGACAAAATGGTGAAATCTTTTGTAAAGCCAAATATTGTTGATGGAACTGGCCGGTCTTTATTAGGTAAAAAATCACGTCGTATTTCTCTTTTATTTTTACGCAGCGTTCCTGTATATGTCAAACCGATTTTTTTAGTTTCTGTTGCAAGTTCAATTGACGAAAACAAGTTTTCGCTGGTAATGTTACGGTTACTGGTTATAATTACCTGAACAAGTTGTAAGACATTTAAAGTTGGAACTGCTAATTTTACTGGATTAGGATATGTATCTTTACCGGAATATATAAATTCATTTAATAAATAACGTGTCTTTGCATCACAGAAATACATTAGTTTTAATCTATATTTGTTGGGTTTATTGAGCATATACATCTTGTATCTACATTTTCCACTAAATCCAACAAGCATCTTATCAACGATCATGTACTCACCACAAGCGTAATTTGACTGGGAATTGATAATCATGAGGTTGAACAATTCTGATATAGAAGCAAGTTTATCACCATTTCTTATTAATTCTTTTCTTGTGCTACTGTCATCAAGTCTGAATGCTGAACGCAAAAAAACAAAAACATTTTAAAGTCGTAGTAACACGAAATATATCACGCCCCGATAAATTCGTAGCCAACAGCGAACTTACATCTTCGTTATTGAATTTGAATGCGTCAGAGGATAGAAGAAGACCTATAAAAGCTTTCAACTCAGTTTTATCAGTGTAATTTTTAAATTGACATGATACAGCTTGATCGCCATAAGAAGCTACCAATTCAGTTATTCGTTTGTTTGTATGCTGAACAATGATGTCCAACATATGATCATCAAACAATAAATTCCATGCATCTACGAGTTTAAATGGTTTGTCCCTATATGCCTCACCAATTACATCTGGAATCTTAGACCTAATTATGTTTTATCTCGAGTTTTGCTACTAGCCAGGGGTAGTAGTATACCCACACAAAAAAGTATGGCTTATTTTTATTTATATTCCTTTCACCTGTACCGATTATTTCAGTTTCCTTATGGTCCTCTTCAATACTGTTTTGAACATCCTCTTCTTCTGTAGCTGTCTCTTCTCTTTCAGAATCACTCTCATGACTACTGAATTCACTTTCACCAAACACATATTCACTAATATAGGCATTGTCAGCCTCCCGCAAAAGTTCTGTACCAGTTAAGGGTTTTGTTTTTGTTCGCCATAAAAAATATTTAAAACTATGTATAAGGTATTATGGCTCAGATTTGGCCGGAAGCCTGCACAATTCACAAACGAGAAGTCCTTTACACAAAGTGCAACTAGTGACTAAATGTAACGGTCAAATTACAAGAATTCATAGAACACAAATGATGCGTCATATATCCGGCTGATTGCCGGACGAATGTAAATTGGTCTGGGTTACTAATGACCCACACTAGGTATTTTTGTTAAAGAACTTTGCGAGCGAATGTGATAAACATTTAAGACGATAACCAAATTTCAAAGATGTGCCTAAATTTGTTACTATGAAGAAATAATTGAAATTCTGAGCAACAAGATTCCGATACGAATTTTAGACAAAAAAACAGAATTCTAGATTCCCGCAATGACGTAAAATCGCTGTCATAATATGCAAGTATATCGTTTCTTTGCCCATAATAATATTTTGGTAGATTATCTGAACCATTTTACTTTCCTTAATTCTTTGCTTTTTATCACATGCTTCTTAATACTCGTGCACTTGTCAGTTATCCATAAAAGTTAAATTACGAATTTTTTGTTTTTATGAGTTTTGTTTTTATGAGACAAAAGAACGCAAATATATGCCTTAAATCGTGAGGATGGCATGGTGTGCAGGGCGCCTATCCAAATGTTAGAGATATGTAAGAAAATTTTATTCCCAGTTATATGAAGATCAGAAGAAGTATTCCGTAAACTGGATTGGGAACAGGATGGTGTAAAGATCAATGGTGCAAACTTAAACCATCTTAGATTTGCAGATGATATTGTTCTCATTTCACAAGACCCAGAGAAGCTGCAAAGACGCATACAAGAACTGCAAAGGGCTGGGGAACCATTTGGCGTGAAAATAAACCTGAAAAAGAGTCAGGTTATGTTCAATAACTTCGCTCAGGACAGAAGAATTTCAGTTTTAGGAAGGGATTTCGAGATTGTGGACAGTTTTATATATCTTGGGCAGAGGATGTCAGTGGAGGGGAATACCGCCCGGGACAGTTTTATATATATCGGGCAGAGGATTTCAATGGAAGGGAATACCGCCCAGGAGGTGGAACGGCGTGTTAAATGTGGCTGGCAGGCATTTGATAGGCTCAACATAGTGTTTAAGAGCAGACTCCCACTTTGCCTGAAAAGAAAAGTCTTCGATCAGTGCGTTCTACCCGTTATGACATACGGAAGTGAAACCTGGACACTCACGTCGCAATCAATTCAAAAACTTCGGGTGACACAGAGGGGAATGGAAAGATATATACTTGGCATTACAAGACGAGACAGAAAGTCCTGCGCTCAGGACTCCATGGACTCCATGGCTCCTCAGGACTCCATGGCTCAGGGAACAAACAAAAGTCTGTGACATCTTTGGAAGAGTAAAGCAATTGAAATGGAGATGGGCAGGTCATATAGCGAGGCGATGGAACGACAGATGGACCAAGGCAATCCTGGAGTGGATACCGCTTGATCGCAAACGTCCGCGAAGAAGACCGAAAGCACGATGGATTGATGACATCGTTAAGTATATTGAACCCGAGTGGCAGAGGAAAGCCCATGACCGTGAAAGTTGGAAGCATGCTGAAGAGGCTTTCATCCTGCAGTGGATCGATACATATATAGCATATATGCATATAGTTCTACGTCGTAATTGAATAGAAATATTAGAAATGGAATTCAAACGTAATAGTGTGATTGCTTTGTATTGCAGGAAAATCGCAGCCTGCCATTGTTCGTGATCTACAGCATTTACGTATTAATAAAATCATTACATTGATACTGGTAGCATAGCAAAAGGCCTTGAATATGGTCATAATAAAATCCGCAACACCACCAGAAATGGTTCGAAAGGTTGAATTGACACGGATTGAAAGAAATTCACGTTAGAGTTCAGCAAAATTGGCTAAACAGCTGAACGTGCCCGACTCAAGTGTATGCCGCATACTGAAATATAAACTTAAGTTGAAGTCTTACAAAATAGAAAAAGTGTAAGATTTAACACCGACACAAAAGGCAACAAGACTTCAACAGTCAAAGGCATTAAAAAGCATGCACGCAGGTGACGAACTCGAAAATTTGGTGTTTTCTGATAAGAAAATTTTCACTGTTCAGCAATGGGTAAACAAACAAAACGACCGTGTGTGGTCGAAGGGAAAGTCCAGCGACAATTTGGATAACCGAGTTGCTTTGCGTAAACAAGCGTCTGCTTCTGTGATGGTTTGGGCTGCTGTACCTTCAATTGGTCGCTCTCCGCTCGTTTTCATCTATCAGGGCGTTAAGGTGAACCAGCAAGTGTACCAACAAAAGGTGTTAAATAATGTGTTGATCCCTTGGACACACAAACAATTTGGTTCCAACCGTTGGACATTTCTGCAGGACTCGACACCATCCCATAAAGCTGATTTGACACAACAATTTTTACAAAATCACGTTCCACAGTTTATTTCTTTGCAGCAAGGCCTGCATACTCACCAGACTTGAATCCAATGGACTTCTCCATATGGTCAATTTTGGAGGCTAAGGTGTCAATAAAAATATGAGAGCTTGAACACATTGAAGTCAGCGCTTCGTTTGGAATGGCAACGAATTGGAATGGCAACGTGCGATGCATTCATAGGAAGACTTGATGGCATCATCCGGGCCAAAGGTGGTCATATTGAACAGTAAGATGTTTTTCATGAAATATAATGTATTTTCAACATTGTCTAAAAATATTCATAATTGACAAAACTATAGCATTTTTAATTGGTAACATTTCGAGTAACGGACCCCGTATTTAAATTGCGATCTTTGCCGAAAATGTTTTCGTTTTTTAATACTCCATTGTCAGATACTGTTTTTTCCCGACAAATTCCTAATTCAAAAAAAACAAGCAATCTTTTTTATTCTGCACTTGTACTTGTATGTACTCGTTACGTGTATGTTTCTAGTATAATTGCAACGTTTCTTAATATATCTTCATAATATGTTCTCCTATCAGTCTGCATTGCAATATGTAGATATACGAGGTATGTAAATAAAGTAATGAGTAATATTAAAATAAAGAAATTGATCTGGCAACACTGTTGGTTTTCCGTTTGAATGGGAGAAAGGCCAACATAATTACGTCTTCAGTAGTTTGAACTGAGTTGAGTCAGTTGGTATTTCGCAGTAATTCATTTCGTGAACCGGGTTTTTTTTGGCAGTAGTGATGTTGGAAACTCATCACCAATAATGGTGTAATCCAGAAAAAGAAGATAATTTTGAAATTCGAATCAAAATGTTTCTCTCCTGTACTCTTTTTTATCCTGCAAAATATTTTTTAAAACCCTTTTCGCGAGATCAATTTTTCTATTGGAACCTTCGGTGTGAAACACTAAACTCAAAGAGATTTACCACTAAACACCGAATCACTTTTTTAAAGTCCTCGACGCACGTTTCGCTAATCATGTTAGCATCATCAAGAGATGATTTAATCTAATTTTAAAGTAAATTATGTTCTATTTATATGAGAACCCGAATTGCTAATCTACTACCTACCTAATGAAGCGTGTGAAAAAGCGATACAAGAAAAAAGAAAAGGAAAAACAGAAAAAGGGAAAAAAACAAAACAAAGAAAGAAATGAACCGCGAATTTTATTGACCATTATATTAATAATTGAAAAAGTTGACTGAACGGAATAGGTCCTTCATCACGGTTCACACACACACACGAATCACGGTTCATGATGTTCTTGCATTTTTCCATTTAAATGTTTTCATATGCATCCAAAGCCCTATTATTATTAACACTTTTAATTAATCTTAAATTACTAATGTCTATGTTGTGGTCATGTTTGATTGCATGATGGGCAACACAACATTTTTCATATCTAATGTGGGCAATGTGTTCTTTATATCTCGTTAATATGAATCTTTTTTTGCCCAATATACCTTCGATCACAATTTTTACAGCTAATTTCGTAAATCCCCCATTTTTCATGTTGATCGACTTTATCCATTGAATTACCCAGGACTTCTCTTAATTTATTATATGGTTTGTACACAACTTTAATGTCCACTTTTTTCAAAATGTTGTCTAACCCCTGTATTAATTGGACATTAAACGCATATTAACATGAATTTATTTTTGTTCTGATCCTTTTGAAAAGTCGAAGATTCTTTCAATAATTTTTTAAACTTATTTTTTTTAATTGTTTTCTACGATGTTCTTATAACGTTTCATTTCGGATACCCCCCTAATTAATTTTAATTCTTTGTAATAATTATCTTTGTTTAAAGGAAAATTGATTAATCTATTTACCATAAAATTTAAACTTGCCATCTTATTTTGCAAGCTATAATCCGAATCGTTAGGGATGTATCTCGAAGTGTTGGTGTTTTTTCTAAAAATATCAAAATCTAACCTATTTTTATTGTTTCTACTTACTAAAACACCCAGGAATGATAAAATATCGTTGTTTTCGAGTTCATGTGTGAATTCTATGTTTTGGGATTTACTATTTAAGTTCTTAATAAAATCATCTAAGTTTTCATTTTTTGAATCTAAAATTGTAAAGATGTCATCTACACATCTTAACCATATCTTCGGAAAGTAACTGAATTCATTTTTCGCCTCGGTTTCAAATTTACTCATAAATAAGTTGGCTAAGAACGGTGACAGAGAATGGCCGATCACCGTTCCTTCTTGTTGTTCACAAAACCTGTTATTAAGTTAAAAACAATTTTGCTTCATACATAATCTTGTTAAAAGTAATCAGGTATGTCCATTACTACAACTTTATTTCTCTTATCGGCTTTTAAATGAAAACAATCCTTCTCTTGGCAATCTTAGAAATCTTTGACATATTTTTACTTTTATTTGAAATAATTTTTGCAATTTTGCCTTTACATGATTCTCTGAGGAAAGCTTTGGAAGAATCCGATAAGTGTTTAATACCAGTTTCAATATCGGCTACCACATACTCCAAAGCACTACGAGATGCCGACAAAGCAAAATCGAGGCCTTTATTTAAGAGATCTAACTTCTGGGTTGTGAAACGTCTGTGTTGAAAGTAAATAAAGTTTTAGGGTTAGAGGCGCATCAACAACTAAGAAGGCTATTTAGCGGCTGGATCTACAACTTAACGAACCACAGTCATCAGCTACCGAAAACCCCAGTCAGCACCCCCTCGGGCTATCAACCCTTAGTTTTGTGCTTAACCGAAAATATTTCGAGAAGCCTACCGACTGGCGAGTGACCAACGCCAAAAACCTCTCAGAAGGCATCCGGCCTTACCCAGCCTCGAACTGGCGCGACTGAGGGGTAATTCCTTGTCAGATTTTACACTCTTACCTAGAAAAATTAACAAGAATTTTAGAAAAACTTTTTTACCTAGTACGGGATTCGAACCAGCTCCACATTAACTGCTGTAACGTAAGGCTGACGCCTTAGACACCACAGCTAATGTGACTCCTCTGCGTGGAAAGATTTTGTACTATAGTGATGCTCTTTTCTGATAATGTTTTTTTAGCTGCGGAATTGTGAGTTTTTTTATTTAAAACTGATTTTGTTTAATAAATTTATTATTTAGTGTTGTGAACATATTCCTTTGAAAAGTGCACCAACATTTATGGTCTACATTAGATAATTTAAAAGTGAATTTCTTGTAAAGATTGTACGCCTGAATTTTAAGCATACTTCTTTTACTGTATAAATGTTTGATTTCTAGGTCCAGGCATTTCTGTTTTGCAAAATTAATTATTTTGTCGCATAATTTGGAAGATTTTAAAACATTAACTTTAATAAAATTGGGAAATATTTATTAGTCTGACATGACTTAAGAAACCAAATATCTGCTCCAATAAGCCCAATTTTAGTAGTGTACTTACCATAAAGATTTAGTTTCGGTGACTAATTTCCCGTTTTTCTATTGGAACCTTCTATTGGAACCTTCGGTGTGAAACCTACTAGATAGTACGCTTTGTAGGTAGTAGATTAGTAATTAGGGTTCTCATATAAATAAAAGAAAGTTTAGTTTTAAAATTAGATTAAATCATCTCCTGATGATGCTAACATGGTTAACAAAACGTGCGTCGAGAACTTTAAAAAAGTGATTTGGTGTTTAGTGGTAAATCTCTTTGAGTTTAGCATTTTCGCGAGATTTTCTTCATACCAAATTCATTGGTCAAACGGTTGTGTGAGCCAAATTTAACTCTTCCCGTATCATTCAGGCCGTCAACCGACGAAGATCAGAATCATCAAAATCCCGGATTCTGTAGACATTTTTGTCACTTCAGGTTCTTGACACTTGACAGGTTCAACCATCAGTCGAATCTCGGTCATCTTAAAATTCCCTAAATTACCTGAAAAACTAAGCCTTTAGTAAAACCTAAGCCAAAACTTGATAGGGAACCGTTGCTGGAAATTGTTCACTCGTTTTCAGAACGCACCAGAAAAATCCTAGCGAAAGAGTTATCCTAGGGAGTTCAGACTGAAAACGCATCAGATGTTTGGCTTGTCTGTCCTCCAAAGTTGTCAGAATGAACGCGACACCACCAGTCTCATTATTTTATTATCACACCTCGTATATTTTCCATTTGACTAAACATCTATAGAAATAATATAATTTAAATATTCCTTTTATATAACACCGTTTCCTTTTAATTTATCTCGTTATTCGGAAATCTACAGTGACGCGAAATTAAATCTTTCAAGTCTTAAGGGGTATTAATAAAAGACTAATTTATTATAAATATTTCTACTTTTAGCACAGTATTGTCTTTAATGTATAATAATTCTTGTGACAAATAAGTCTTGTATTAAAATGATCTGAAAATTCCTTAGAATTCAACAACTTCGCAGTTTATTCAGAGTCAATTTATATAGTCCGCTTATTAATTAAAAGAAAATCAATAAATTTTATGTTTTGTGTTTTGTTTTATAACTCAAATTATTTTGAACAAACCTGCTTTATTTCGACAAATAACAAGGTAATTTCCTTTCCGAGTGAATTAGGGTATTATTGTGTGTAATCGTTTATTTAAAGTGCCTGATTTTCTTTTCAAGAGTATGTAAATATGTAATTTATTTTTTGTTACTGGAACGGGAGTCCACGACCAGCAGTTTAAGGAATACTGAAATGAGTATCAAATGGACCAATATCTCATTAAAGGTAAAAACATTTATTGAAGTACATAGCCTAATTACAAAAGATAAGAAAAATTGTAAAACAAAGAGTTTTACAACGTGAGGACCTACAGCTAAATCATTATCGTAAGGTACGTATTCTACTTGAATTCTACAACAGTAAAATGTTCATTTCTGTACAGTCCTTTGGACAGATGAAGCTTCATCTTCAAGAAACCTGCATAGGTAAAAACTAGACAAATTCAAAGCAATATGTACATCAAACTTTTAAAATGATGCTATACTTAATCATCATGTTCTTCCTATGAGACTAAATATGTATAATTACACTGGGGAACAATTTGAAAAATAATTTCTATTGAGTTCGATATTTAAGCTGTTTTATACGTAAATTGACATGCTAATTCCAAAACTTTATTTTTTTTTCTATCACGTCAAGTTTTTTCTCTACATCCGACTAAGCTTGGCGAATCACAGAAGTCACTACTGTCCTCCTACCAGCGAACCTTCTTCGACCTAGGAGTGGGCGCGTGAGTGACGTTGCGTCATCCAAAACTAGTTCGGTCAGTTACGCATGAGATGCTAAAGTACGCGGGTCTGTGTCGCTCTGATATAGTGAAGTCAAAGTATACATACGCACCTACAGTTTTTGGTTATGTCTGCCTCTGGTAGTTCTCGTCGTAAGTGCTTAAACAGCCCTGTTTCATTTTGTTATATATGTGGCAGTTTTACCATCCCCATTCAACGGACTAATATTAGTACATATGTCAGGCAAGCCTATTCTGCTTATTTTAAAGTAAAAATAGGTGACCAAGATAAATCATGGGCCCCTCATAAAGTGTGCAAGCAGTGTGTAGAGAGTTTACGAATGTGGACGAAGAGAACACGTAATAAACTTTCGTTTGATATACCAATGGTTTGGCGAGAGCCCAAAGATCACTTAAGTGATTGGTGCTTTTGCATAGTGAAAACATCAGGATTCAACAAGAAAAACAAACATAAAATTGAGTATCCTAATTTACCGTCAGCTATACGCCCTGTGCCTCATTCAGCTGAAAATCTAGTGCCAGTTTTTCAAGAATTACTTTCTTTAGAAATACAAGAATGTGAATCAAGTGAAGATATTGACTCTACCGAGAAGAACTCCTCCGAGTTTCCAAAAACATCGGAATTATTTGCATCAAGACTGAACAAAAAAAATTTGCTTGACAAAGGAGTTAAAGTACCTTAACTATCGATCTAGAGAAAGTGAATTTAGGCAGTACTTCAGAAATAATGACGGATTTGTATATTGCCAGAACGTAGAATGTTTAATGAAAGAATTGGCCATTTCTAACTATAACGCAACTGAATGGCGATTATTATACGGTTCAGTCCCAATAGGTCATTCAGTTTCTTTGCGTTAAGAATATGGCGACATAAAGAAAGTCATTGAATTGTTGCAATATAACATGCACCAATGGATCATCTGTATTGACCTTAAAATGGTCTGTTTCCTTCTTGGCCAGCAACGCGGGTATACCAAGTATCCCTGTTTTTGTGCATGTGGGACAGCAGAGCTCGTGAGAAGCATTGGGTGCAATCGAACTGGTCGCCAAGATCTGATCTAGACCAGGTGATCCAAACATTTTAAATCAGCCACTTGTCGACAGAAAAAACATTGTATTTCCGCCTTTGCATATAAAATTAGGTCTCATGAAGCAATTTCTTAAGGCTTTGTCAATTGAAGGAGACTGCTTTAAGTATATTATTTCGGCATTCCCTAGCCTGTCATATGAAAAGATAAAGGGTGGTGTGTTTGATGGTCCACAGATTCGGCAACTCGTTAGAGTTGAAAATTTCACTGAAACAATGACGGAACTTAAAAGGAATGCTTGGTTGGCTTTTAAAAATATTGTTAAAGACTTTCTTGGAAATACATGAGCCCCGAATTACATCGAAATTGTTCAACAACTCTTGGAGAGCTTTAAAAAGCTTGGTTGCAACATGAGCATCAGACTGCATTTTTTACATAGTCATCTTGCTAACTTCCCAGAAAATCTTGGTGCTGTTAGTGATGAACAGGGCGAGCGATTCCACCAAGATCTAAAGGTTATGGAAGCGCGGTGTCAAGGTAGATGGGATGTCAGTATGATGGCTGATTACTGTTGGAGCATCAAGCGAGAATGTCCACAAACTGAACACTCCAGGAAAAGCTATAAGAAGAAATTTTTACCGTAATATCTTTTATTTATTTTTTGTATAAACACAATTTAACTTTTAATAATATGTTAACCTCTATTCTAATCTATTTGGTCAGATCTCACCTTATTTCCTTTCGTATGTACACTTTTAAGGTAAAATGAGGAGTATGCTGTAGCTTAAGAACTTGACGTGATAGAGAAAAACTGTGAATATTTTTGAATTCAGAGATGAAAAATTAATCAAAAACAAATCACAGATCCAAGTCAACAAAATTGCTGTTCCCCAGTGTGATCTACTATTTCTTATTTATTCGTGTTCAACCCGTCAAACATTACAATTAGAATACACACAATAAAAAAATCACCTAACAATAACATAGTACAATAACAAAGTATGTAAGTAAATACAAAGTCACAGCAGAAGAACAAATAATGATATTAAGCCAGTGATATTAATATATTAAGCCACCATATACCAGTGATTATACATAGGGCAACTTGATGATCATATTTGGGGAGACCAGAATTCTGTACACTCAACGGCTGAACCGAAAGCCTGGGTCTGTTGGTTTAGACCTGGCACACCAACAGATAACTCATGGGTCTGGGTCCGCCCGGAAGGGCACAAGTCTGAGTCGGTTTGATATCCCCATCTCAGCAGATTTACCTTATATCTACCAGTGTGGGTCCGGAGTCTATTAAGAGTTTTCCAGGGTTATCCAACACTCGGTCGAGCCAGTTGGAGGTATTTCAAAGTTCTTTATCTTTTTCTGTCAATGACTCACGCCACATTTTAAGTCTGGCTGCAGACGCAAAAACAGCCAAAGGTTGCACGGATGCCAGGAAACTGCTTTGCCACTTTAGTCTAAGCTGTGCATTTGTTTTGTTAAACAGAGAATGGCGTGGCGAATGGAATGGCTCAGTAAGATCACATAAGAAATTATGTCATAGAAATGTCGGAAAATGGTTTTTTAATTAATCTGTTAATACTAGATCTTCTATTAGAACCTTCAGAATGTATCACTAAACTCGAAGAGATTTACCAACTGAACACCAAATCACTTTGTTTAAACTTCTCGATGCACTAATTGTAAAACTAAACTATGTTCTATTTATTTGATACCCGTAGCTAATGAAGCGTGTGCAAATCATAAACCGTAAAGCTTACTGAGCGTTACATTGATAATTAAAAAAGTTAACTAAACGGAATAAGTCATTTATCCCGGTTCATGGTTTACTTACATTATTCTATGCTTATATTATTCTATCTTACACTATTAAATGCTTTCATACGCCTTATTTACACTTTTAACCAGTCTTAAATTACTAATATCTATATTGTGGTCAAGTTCAATTGATTGCATATTGGGCAACATAAGATTTTTCATTACACCCATATCTAATGTGGGCAATGTGTTTTTATATCCCGTTAATATGGATCGTTTGGTTTGCCCAATATACCTTCGATCACAATCTAGACATCTAATTTCGTAAATCCTAGACTTTTCATGTTGCTCTACTTTATCATTTGGATTACCCAGGACTTCTCTTAATTTATTATACGATTTGTACATAACCTTAATATCCACTTTTTTCAAAAATTTGTCTATCCCTCGGTTAATAGGGCATCAAACGGTATTACCATGAATTTTGTGATTTTTTCACGCTTCATTAGGTACGGTTATCATATAAATAGAGCATAGTTTAGTTTTAGAATTAAATTAAATCATCTCCTGATGATGCTAACATGGTTGGAGAAACGTACACCGAGAAGTTTAAAAAAAGCGATTTCGTGTTTAGTGGTAAATCTCTTCCAGTTTACTATTAATAGTATTTAACATACACGTTTAAAAATGAAGGTAACATTAACGAGACATCTACATCATCAATATTACATGATTGAAAAAACTTTTGCAAAAACCTTAATTAGCAAAATAAGATTATGCTGATTATCCTTGACTTTTGTATTTTTATCATCAAATTGTTCCTGCGAAATTCCATTGTAGATCAAATTACCAACAAGAATTAAAGGTGGTTTATCCTTAATTAATTCTCTAATGGTTTTAGATTATTACTTCAATATCAAACGATGGATTATGAAAATCAATTAGGCAATTACTTTCAGTTCCTTCTGAAATATAAAATCAATCGTTAAATGAAATTTATTCACTATAAATTGGGTATTAATGGCATATTTTATACTAGGCCAATAAAAAAGTTCGCAGAGCAACACCTATATAGTGGTAAAAGAACTATATAATATACTACATTTTGAAGTTTCATCCTTCATATGAACATATGTGAAGTTTCAAGTCGTTCTGTCAATTCATTCGCACAAAAACAGCAGCTTAAGCTAAACGTAACAGTGTTATTTTTTAAAATGTAAAAATTGAAAATCGCGCGGTGATTAAATTATTTCCAAAAAAAGATTTAACCAATAGAAATTCATAGTGAAGTGGTAAATGTATTAATGGAGTCTACTCCTTCAAAAACAATGGTTTATAAGTGGGTAGGTGAGTTTCAACGTGGTCGTACAAGCCTAGGCGATGATCATCGTTCTGGACGTCCAATAAGTCCAACTACTGCTAATAATTAATTATATACATGACATGGTTATAGATGACAGACAATTGACTTTGAGTGAAATTGCTAAGACCATGGGCATCTCAACTGAATGGGTGTTATATGATGAAAAGGTGTTATATGTTGAAAAAGGAATTGTTTTTTAAATTCTGGTGAAAAACGACTTCGAGAAAATTTTCTAACCAACATTTGGATCTTTTTCGAAAGAATAAAATATATTTTAAAAATCGTTTCGAAATTGTGTATGAGATTTGGATTTACCACTATAATCCTAAATTGCGACAACAAATCGCAGAGTGGACTAAGCCCGGTTGTTATGGTCAAAATCCGACCAAAACAGTTATGGAATTCATTTTTTGGAATCAAGACAATGCACCATCCCACAGAGGTGTTCTTGCAATGGCCAAATTGAAGAAATTACACTACAAATTGTAGGAGCATCCACCATATTCACCAGATATGGAGAATTTGTTTGGTGAACCAGTTTTTATCAAATGAAAAAGTGATAGCATCCCTAGATGAGTATTTTGAAGGACTTCCTCACTTCCGATATTGAATAAATAAATTGAAGATCCGCTGTAAAAAATATATTAAGCTTAAGGTAGAATATACGGAAGAATAAAGTCATTTTCTCAACTATCAAATTGTTTTATCATTTCCGCTCTACGAACTTTTCAATTAGCCTAGTATTAGGTAGATATTAATAGACTAATAAAAAAATAGTTTAGGTATATTTATTGTCGATATTATCTTGTTTACCACTCAGATAACAGCAACCTAAATAGAAAATATTTACTTTATAAAGTAGAATGTTGAACATTTTCAGGACAGAACACGTGATACATAAAAAGTAAGCGCAGGCAAAAACGAATTGAATTACGAATGAGGAAACAAATAAAAAGGGCGAACTGTTATCAACGTAAACTTTTCGAGCTTATATTTCCTAACGTAATTATCGAAAACGAAGTTTGGAACAAAATAAAATATAAACAGAAAACGGCAGATATTAGTTCTGTAAATATCCATCAGACATATATTTTTCTTATTAATAATATTTATAATAAAATATTGTATAAATTTGTATCTTCTCCAGAGAAACATAACACATAATCCTCAGTAATTTCTTTGCATAGATTTTACATGTTGATATTTAATAAATATTAAATTGTAAAAATAGGTCATCTCCTTTTTTGACGTTCGACTTGTCGAACTCTGAGAAATAGTCCTCTGTTTCGGAGATGAATTCTTCATTTGAAGTGAATTTGTTGCCAACCAGTCATTTCTTCGTGTGTGAAAAGAGAAAGTAGTCGAACGGAGCTACGTCTGGAATGTGGACACAGCCTTAATTCGCAGCGCAAATTAACTAATTTCGCGATTATAACGGTAGTTATATAGGCGGATGTATTGTCTTTGTAAATGTTTGTGTTTTGTGTTGTTTCTTGGCCAAACTAGAGTCCGTTTTTATTTGATTTTATAACATTTAAGTAATAATGCAGCACGATACTCTCCTGTAATCGTCTGTCCTTTTTTCAAATAGTCGATAGTGCCTGGAGAATCGCAGAAGACAGACATGTTCACCGGATAATACATGCTGTTTTAACTGTTCCATCGCTTCTAATACATGCTGTTTTAACTGTTCCATCGCTTCTGGTGTGATATGATGAATTCAGGTCAAGAATTTTCTTCATACTTTTGCGTTCTTATTTTACTATGTTTTCTAACCCGCCTTTTATATGATGTGTAAGTGTCTCGCTTGCGTATAGTACCTCTGGTTTGATTACTGTGTTGTAGTGTCTTATTTTTGCATATGTGGATAGGCATTTCTTATTGTAGATATTGTGTGTCTGGCCGTATTCATCTGTAATCGGGTCTTCTGTGCTATATTCTCTCATCCTGTGGGTTCGAGGATCTCGCCCAGGTATTTGAAGTGAGTGACCCTCTTTATTTTGCCGTATTTGGTGTTCAAATTTTGGACATATAATATATATATATATATATATATATATATATATATATATATATATATATATATATATATATATATATATATGTATATATGTATATATGTATATATATATCTTTCACCCTTTCTCCACGTGGTGCCACCGATCGCCTTCGCCGAATTGTCAACCATACGACGTCACGCGTCTCTCGGGACCGGTTTCTAGCCTTTCAGCCGTCATCAGCCGAGCTCTAGACGAACGCAAGGAAAGCAGTTCGGAGAGACGATCGGGGCCAGACCAAATCAACTGGGCATTTTAATGACGATCACGACCTGTCAGGGGTCGTGATCGCCTGTGCAGGAACAGTCCCCATGACACGTGAGGACTGCAACGGGGGAAAGGAGGATACACTTGGGGACTTCAAAATAGTCAATTTTACTATAGAGGTTTCTAAAAGACTATCAAATTAAAAATAAATGACATACAGACTTGAAATTCATAGACCGTTATTAGAAAGGAAACTAGTTTTCGGAAATCTTATCACTTTTATGATTGTATTTTTGCTATATACCAATATAATAATAGTAATAGAATGTATAAACTAATCAAACATCATTGTTAGATGGATATTGTATAAATAAAAAATTATAAGATTTAGGTAAATAAAGTTCCTTTTCTGTGTTATGTATGGTACTTTACAATATTAAACTAGAAAATATCTTATTGACATACAATGTGTGTTTTACGGAAAACCAGATTTAAAAAAAAAATCAAATATTTATTTTTTTCGGTAGAAATAATTATTTTTATTCAAAATAATCTTCTTGCGCGGTCAGTTAGGTTGAGGAATGCATTTTTGAGCTCGATCAAAGATATTTCCTTCAGAATGGTGGTCGATGCCTTTTCAATGCCGGCATAACGTCTTTTCATAAAGTTATTCGAAGAGGTAGAAGTTACAGGGAGAGAAATCAGGAGAGACTGGTAAATAATTCATGGTTAAATTGCCATTTTTGGTAAAAAAATAGTGATGAATATCAAGCGATGATACGGCGCATTATCGTCCAACAAGCGCCAGCTGCTTTGTTGACGATATTGTGGCTGCACACGACGAATACGCTACAACAGATGCCCCAAACACCAAGATAAAATAAAGCATTTAACGTTTGATCAGTTGGAATGAGCTTCTTGTATACAATTCCCTCTTAATCGTAGAAATAAATCAACATTGTTTTGATTTTTAACTTTAAGAGACTTTTCTTCGAATATGGCTCACTCGGGTTCTTCCATTCGGAACTTTGATGCTTGGTTTCTGGATCATATGAAAACACTACGTTTCATCACCAGTAACTATGCAGTATTTCAAGTTTTCGCCCATTTTCGATTATTTATTCAAGCCCTTGCAATATTGCATTCGAAGCAATTTTTGGTCGTCAGTCAATTTGTGTGGAACAAAGCGTGCCCAAACCTTCCAAAGTGTGAAAAGGTTGATGAAGATATGTTGAAGTGAATCTTTAGACTGTTCATGTTCAATTCCAGTTCCATGTATCGCAACAAAGATTTTGTCCGATTTTTTTAGGAATTCACACACAATTTCAATGTTACTTACCTGGATGTTCACTCACGATCCTCACGATTCAAATAACACGTTTAAATCACTCGTAAACTCTGTCACGGCGTAAACAATTCTCGCTATATACTTGTTTCATTAATTAAAACATTTTGGTTAATGTTTTACCAAATTTAAAACAAAACTTAATATTCACTCTTTCTTCGATGTTTATTTTCGATGGATGGTATAAACACACTGAAACTTTAAACGCGATAACTTGGCTTCTAATGATCCAACTGTCATGAAATTTTGTCAAAACGTCAGTAAAGGATAGATCTTTCCCACGCTTACCCGCCAAAAGATGACGTCACTAGAAATAGCTATTTTTAAAAACTTCTGTTTTCCAAGAGGCGCACCTTGTATATAAGAAAATATTATACATCACCTTACATAAGTTTACAAACACATAAGAGAAAAAATTCCTATAATTTGATCGTCTTAAAATAAAAAAAAAATATATATATATATATATATATATATATATATATATATATATATATATATATATATATGCATGCTGAAGAGGTCTTCATCATGCAATGATGATGATGGCAATATATATTCAATTATATATTCATATAAAAAATTATAATAACGATAATATAGTTCCTAATAAAGCGTACACGTTCTCCCGTATATTTTAAGGCTTTAAATATCAAATATAATTGAAGGAGAACTTTTCAGAACTCAATAACATATACAAAATGAAGTTATTCTTGTGCTTCGCAAAAAACTGACAGTATCCAACTCCGAATCACATTTAAGAAGTTTTGCTGTTTACAAAAATTTAAGAAAAGTTCAGTTTTTAAAATGTGTAACAGCGTTAGTCAACAACTTTTTCTTTATATTTTTTATCTCCTTCTCAACGTGGGACTTTATGTATTTTTAATGGCTGTGTTCATTTTGCCAAAGCTTGAATTGTTTTCCCTTCTTTCTTATTTTCTTTCCGATTTTCTCGAGCTAAGTCAACTGTAGCGTCACCTTTCCTTAATCGAATCATACTTAAATTTAAACGAATACAATATTATAATTGTTATGATGAAGTTAGATTGATGAATTATGTCAATGTTACAATTCCGATGAAATCTCTCATTCGATGTTCTTTGTGGAGATTTGTTTATATGCCTTCAAAATTTTTCACGCATTGTGTCATTTTTCATTCCCCATTACTACTCTCATCAAAAATGACTTTGAACGATTTCCACATGGATAGGCAAGCTATTGTCAATTGTATTTAGTCAAATTTATTATGCGGTATGTAGTAAATACTATAGTGATCTCGCTAATTAATTAATATTAATTGTTATCATCTATATATATATATATATATATATATATATATATATATATATATATATATATATATATATATATATATATATATATATATGTATATATATATATATATATATGTATATATATATATATATATATATATATATATATATATATATATATATATATATATATATATATATATATATATATAAAGTTTTTATAACATATAAAATAAACGATTGAAAGAAAATAAGACATTTTTTAATGAAAAAAGAATCAATCCAAAAAAATGAAAATGGCGAATATTGAAAAATTGATGGTTTTTCTCAAAAAACTGAAAATGTTCATAAAACTTTATATTAAAATTTGTTTTTCTATTTTTTATCAAAATCGCATTCAAAAACAGAAAAAATAAAAAAAAACGTCTCATTTAGACAATTTTTGAAATAGTTATGGGTATTTAAAAAAATAATAGCAATTTTCTTTTTAAATTCCTAACCTTTTTTCGGCTGTGTAACAAAATTTAAAAAAATTCTCGGAAACGTTTTCAGTGGGGGTAGTTAAAGATAAAAAGAATCAGCCAAATTGAAAAGAGTCGGGTTCAAAAGCGGTCGATTTAGCATTGATTGACCCCATATATATATATATATATATATATATATATATATATATATATATATATATATATATATATATATATATATATATATATATATATATGTATATATATATATATATATATATATATATATATATATATATATATATATATATATATATATATATATATATATAGGTATATATATATATACATATATATACATATATATATATACATATATATACATATATATATATATATATATATATATATATATATATATATATATATATATATATATATATATATATATATATATACACATATATATCCATCTCCAAAGCTCTGTCCGCAAATGCACGACGCTGCCTACGATCATTTACCTTCAGTTTCTGGATCAATTGAATTTTGTACAGGTCCGCGCCCAAGTCCCGGCGCAAAATTCGTCAAGTTGAAGTCTGCAAAAGGCCAATTGGAAGGGCAAAAGGAATTGACTGCCTCGGGTTATCTTGCACACTTTCGTTTACAGTAACAACGTTTGTACGGTTGTTGTTTGATTATTCACCGAATCAGTTGATTTGTCCACCAAACGACGAATAGTCGACTCATGCGCGATTGCATGCACGTAAAATAATCACATAGCCTACAAAACATAGCTCAAACTGAGCACTCATTTTGATAGTAAAGTTTAATGGTTTGCACGGGATGCTCAACTCCGAGATAATTTGCCCAACATGAATTACTATAACTTCCAAATTTGGCAGCTGTAGCTCCACCAACATGGTGGCCATGTCCTGTTCAAGTTCGAACGTTACTATTGGAAAAGCATGTATAATGAATAATTAAGTACCTCAAGAACGCAAACTCTTTTGTTACACCCAAGTGAATGAAATGAAAATTTTGATAACCATAATTTTGTTACACACTAGTGAAAATTTAAAATGCATTTATTGAGATATTTTTAAAAGCTATATCTTCTGTAGTGCTTGTTAAATAAAATACTACAATTCTACTTGGAACTCATTTTTAAACTTCTAATTAAAAGTTAATGTCGGCATATCTGCTCAAACAAATGTACGTCTTGTGATTTAGCATAACATAATAAATATGAATTCCGGTTCTTATCTACCAATTTTTTCTGCAAATTTGCATATGGTTTCAAGACTATTTGTGAGATCTTCTCAGTTACTTGAAAATGGTTCTTCGAGAAATGTTTACTAAACTAAAAACGAAATTCTATGAAGATGAATATCCCATGATAAGTTATACGGTAGAGTTGTTTAGAGTTATTGAGTATTCAGTTATCCGTAAGTTATAGCAAATATTTAACATTATTTTTTTAAAAGTATAGTTATATCATTAATTTCAAGAATTCTAAACTGTATAATTTAGTAGGGTATTGTTTTTTCACCTTCTTGTTAGTTTTTTTTTGTTAATTTTCATAAAGCGTATACAATAAAAAGCTTTTATGAAAGAAAATAGTTTAATTCTATTTATTTGAAATGTATTTACATTAATAAACTTTTTTAAATGTTATTTAAAATTGTTTATATATTAGTAAATATATTAATGAGGTGACCAAAGGATTACTTTTAGAGAAAATTATATATTAACATCGTAAATTTTAATATACGCCGTGAAATTCTCATTATAATTGGTAAAATAAATAACGAATTAATGAAAATGTGACCAAATTAGGCGATATCGTATTTTATTAAATGGGTTCAAATGGTTAAAAGGGTGTTGGAATTCTAATTCGCCAATAAAATAAACTTAACTAGATTTGCCGAATCAAGCAAATCAAGCATGAGTCATTGACAGCAACTTATTTAAATGATGTATTACGTTTATTTAACATTATTGGAAATTGCATACCATTCGGTTTATTCATGAAATAATTCAACCAAAATATATGAATCATATTTAAATTGATCATTAATAGTATGATTTTATTGAAAAATAGAAATTAAATCACTTGAATAAGTCCCAAGATCTGTTTCAAGAAACACTTGCTGACTTTTGGGGGGCGGCTGAAGGAATGAGCAATTATTAGCTGGCGCATGGATAAATGTTCCTTAATTTTCGAATACATATCGAGTATGTAAATATGAAACCGGAATTTTTGTATAGAAAATACACGTTTATTGTATGAAAATGATAAAAATATTTTACTCGAACTATTGCCAATCGCTATCTATACATTTTTCCCATCTGTTTAATAATATCTGGATGCCACGCCAAACAATTTTTCGCTCTTTTCAGGCATATCAGTCATCGAGAAATTTTCGTAAGAAGTGAAGCGTAGCTCAGCAAGTGCGTGTTCCATCTATGCAAATAAGTAGTAATTAGACGGAGCCAAGTCTGGTGAGTAAACCGTATGTGAAAGTATTTCCCAACTAAACGACTCAATCGTTTCCTTGGCTAGTTTTTCTGTGTGTGATGGTACATTATCATCAAGCAAAAGTACCTTGTTTTGCCTTTTTTGATATTATATTCGTTTTACGCACAAAGCTTGATTCAAATCGATCATTTATTATCGGTAGCATTCAGTATTAACGATTCTACCAGGTTTTAGCAGCTCGTAAGAGATCACAACCTTATGATTCCGCTAAATACAGAGCATTGTCTTCCGTCCATAGCGATTAGGCCTTGCAGTCGATGTCGATATCGATGCATTAAAAATCATTAAAAATTGAAATTAACTTTAGGTATACGTATATTTAATTTGGCTTAGCATTATCGGTGAGTATTTGCAAGTTGGTAAGAAAAAACACGATTCACGCAAGCACGTTTCGACAAAAATATGGGACCTTCTAATGACTTGTCTAAGGAGCACCATCAATAAGATTAGAAGCACTTCATTGAACGACATTAACTCTCAAAAGGTATTTATTTGTCTATTTTATTTATTTGACTCAGCACTGAACTTTCTTGAGAACATGGAACCCAAAAATTACATCGCTTATTTGATAGATATGTTTAAAATATTTAGTGAAGTCAATTTACAATTACAAGATGATTAGTTGAATTTAATTAAAACAGAAAACGTCATAGCTGCTTTTGTGGAAAAACTTCTGTTCAAACGAAATCTTAGTAAAAGTAAATACAGTCACTTTCCCACATGTTTAGCAGTCTCTGCAAAACAGAAAGATTTCCTTGCTGTCAACACTTGGACGTTCTTCATGCTGATTTTACTAAGCGATTCCAGGATATATTAAACATGAGTGTATCGAGTTGGTACCTTTCGCAAAATCAGATACAGTAGAATTATCAAATTTAGAAAAAGAAATCGTAAAACCCACAACTAATGAAGAACTAAAAGTAAAATTCAGAAATGGAATGGAGTTCTGGTTTCAAAAATCAAGTTCAAATCGAATCAAACCTCTGTGGAGTGAAATATAATTCTTTATTTATCAACATAAGAAGAAACGTTAATACTTTTCTACACCGTACCATATAACCAACAAATAATTATCGACAGATTTAAAGAAAACTTAAATGTAAACAGAAAAAAAATGCAAAATAAACATCATTGTACTAGGTTTTAATGCGATAAATGTTTATTGGAGAAAATTATGTTAGTGGTATGACAAATCCGTGATTAATAAATTCAGCGAGGTGTATATGTATATGGGAATGTCCTATTAAATTATATTTTCCTTGAAATAGTTGACAGGAAAGAAATTTATCTAAATCACATGCTTAACTTGACGAGAAAGGCGGACAAATATTGAACGTTTTTGTATTTGTACATAATAGTATAGACAAGAGCACAAAATAAACAATCAGAATTATTATTGTACTACAGAAAAATTTACAAAAATATATATCTTTGCAATTTGTTTTTTTTTCTTATTAAAAAACTAAAAAAATAAATTAAGATTTTAAATTGAAAGCTAAAAGCTAAATTTCCCAAGGGGATAAAACGTGTCTAAGGGTTAAAAAGCAAAATACCATCGGGGTAGAAATATAATCTGAAAAAGTGTTGTTCAATGAATAATTAATAAATTTATTTTTAAAAGGCTTCAAAGTATATTTAATATTGACTTATGTGGAAATTGAGGTAAATAGAGTAATCGAATAGAGAATCGCAGTAAAAAGAGATAAAAAAAGAAAATCTATATAATTTAGGAAACCTGCAATTGCTAAAATAGGTCCACAACACAAATCCAAATATGCTTTTGAACATATATAGTGTATATTTTAGTGTGTCCGAAATTCCGATAGGGGTCGTTGTCAAATCATCATAGCTAATTTCATTATGGCGCTTCAAATATCCGGAAAATTATTATGAAACATTTAACATCAGAGCAACTCTGGCAAATTATCGAAATGTATTATCAAAATCAGTGTTTTGTGCACCAGACTTAAACAAGGATTGCTATGTATGTATCCGGAATTGGTAACAATGGTCTTGTTAGACGCCATTAGATGTCATATACATCGTTAAGTTTGACATTGTTGACTGTATACGTACTCTAAACGTTTTGTCATATGGATACTATTTGTGTTGTTTACGGACTCCAAAATTCCATTGCAATCAAAAAAATTAATTAGCTTGTGAGACTTTTCGTGCGATGATTTCCTACGACTTTCGACGTGGATTATCTCAACATCAGTGCCTCGATCGACTCCCTTCGACTTTTTGCGATGCAGCACCATCTAAAACCACTGTATATCACTGGTTTAGTGAATTCAATCGTACCCATTGTTCGCTCACTGCGAATTTTATAGAAAGTCGTCCAAAATCGGTTTTGTGCCAGAAAAAAAAAACGATACTGTACGTGAATTGATAAAGCAAGATTGTCATGTGACATACCGTGAGATTGACACATCCCTGAACATTTAATATGACAAGCATACATAAGATTTTAGATTAACAATCGCTCAAAAAGAAGCACGTGTCGATTGGTGCAAAGAAATGCTCAAAAAATACAACCGTAGTACGTCAAAAACCGTGTATAACATCTACACAGGTGATGAATCCTGGATCTATGCGTATGATCACGAAAGTAAACAGCAGTCGACTGTATGGGTCGTTCAAAATGAGCCAAATTCAACAGCGTTATTTGCGTAAGAAACACTTGTTCTTTTGGGATAAATAGGCATGTGGCTACAGTGCTACTAGAGAGTCGTAGAACCGTCAGATCTGAATGGTACACAACCATTTGGTTGCCAATAGCCTTTGAAAGGGTAAGAAAAAACAACCAGCGACGCAGAATGATTTTTCACCATGACAACGTGAGTTCTCACACATTCGACCGAATAACTTAATATTTGACTGGTCGAAACACCGAGTTAATGGGCCATCCGCCATATAGTCCTGATTTGACACCCAATAATTTCTATTTGTTCCAGTCCATGAAGAATAAACTACATCGTCAACGATTTTCGACGCCTGAAGCAGCGGTTAATGCGTTCAAAATGCATGTTTTGATAACTCAATCGAAATGGAGAATCCATTTTTATAAGATATACAGTTGAACCATTCAAAGATTACCCATGCGTCATTAATTTTTATCCATACGAATCAATTCAAAAATTATTAGTCAAATTAGTGCTAACTTTCATAATGGACGTGGTTAATACGAACTTTCATAATGGACGTGGCTACTAGCTCGGAAGACGGATATTTATGTTTATGATTTAAATTCACGATACATTTATTTGTATATATTTATAACATGAAATTATAAAACGGTGCGTTATAAATCGATATTTTAACGTAAAATTTCGAGTGTTTGTCGAATTCGAGTTTTATGTCATAGATCGATCGATGAATTTTGTAGATTAAAATTGAATGAACTTCAAGTTATCAAGGCATTTTACGGACGTAGTCAATGAATTAATTTATTATTGGTCCAAATCATTTTATTTACTCTATAAACATTATTGTCGAGACCAATTTTTATATGATAAAAACATTATCAAGGTATGGGAATATACAAGTCCTTAAACAATTACATTACACATTTATTACAAATATAATTTAAAATACTTCATATAATAATATAAAGCATACAAAAACAGCTGTTTAAACATAGTGTTAAATACTGAGTACTTAATACATAAATACAATAATACATAAATAAACATAATTTTTCCTATATCTAAATAATTAGATATACTAATAAGTTCATTAATCAACCACGTACACTAAATAGCTGTATATTTTCCTCAGATTCAGACGAGGAACTTTCATTTGCATTGATTATTATAGGCTCAACTTCAACATTGACTGTGCGTTGTGTTTGGCTAAACCAGTCGTATTCATTATACTTAAATGACTTACTTTTTTTGTACATGTTGTACAAGGTATTTTGAACTTCCATTTTATTTTCTTCAGGTAAGTTTGTTGTTTTGGTCTTCATTGGAAGTCTGCTTTTTCCAGGAGAAGAAATAATTGGATTATGTTATTTTCTTTTCTTAATAGAATAAACTCTTTTCCTTGATATTTTTAATGCTGCTGTTCTTTACCTCTTGAATGGATGAGAGAGACTTTAACAGCACCCATTCCTTTTTCCGTTTCAAAATACTCATAAACATTGAGCACAAATTGTTAGGCTTGAGATTTCAGTGTTTTTCGTGACATTAGCTGAAATCAAACAAAATGTTAAAACAAATATAGATACCTTAAAAGTTTGCACTTCTATATTTCGGTTATTATTTTGAAACGGTTCTTTATCTTTCAGTTTGTTTTTAGAATTAGCCAATATAAATTCTGTGTTTATTAAACATTTGTAATAAAATGTTTTTGGTTAGGTCAGAATTATTGAAGGAAATAAAACTTTATGAATCTTTACAAATACCTACCGATAACAAAATAATCAATAACAATAGTTGTTATAAGAACTTATTATATAACAAAACTGGACATTACAGCACAAAATTTCACTAAAACACAATAACAAAACAAGTCAAGTGACAACCAAAACAGTACCGCTGAACTCAATAGAGGAACTTTTGACAACTGGTACGAACAAACACTTTTTAATTATTTGTTTTATTCTCTTTCTACCTTGCTGTACATTTTATCGAACGTACTGCTCTTACCCGAAGACATACGTATTGATTTTTTATCTCCTTATCTCTCGTTCGGTAAAACAAAAGAACATATTGAGACAATTTCTTTGATATATGAAATTCATGACGTCACTTGATGACGCATGGGTAATCTCTTGGCGGTTCAACTGTATATCTAAATTCCCACTATATTACAAACTTTTAAATATATTGTGCCTTTTTCAAATACGAAAACTATATTGATATATTATGATTATTAAATTAGTATTTTGACAAACATTTTAAAGAAATTCATTAATTTTAGTATATAGAACAGAGAGGAAGGGATTCTCCGGCAATATTCTTATTTCAATCGGAACGACTTGTGTGTAAGATATGAATGTATAATATATATAACATAAACGACGTTAGTTCTTAGTTGTGTTACTAAACCTCCACAGGTATCAATCCTGAGCTCACCAACAAGAGTATAAATGGTGGAAAGAATCATTTTTTTATATTCTTATATATTTTTTATATATTTTTTAATATTCAGGATAGTCTGGAAAGTTTCCAGCCTCAACATAAAGATGGTGTTTCCCGTTAAATATATTCTAGTAATATAACTGTGCATGCGTTGAAAAATAACCTTGAACATTTCAGCCATATTAGATGCTCAGTTGTTGCTTAACAGTCATTGATGTCAGGCAATGTTAGTGTTTCAGTAAAGACGATGTTAATAAAATCTTGCCTTTGAAAGCCAATACGCCTACGCAAATTAAAGCCGAGATGGATGCTGTTTTGCGCGGACTCATTTGCAACTGTGATATTTTGGGCAGCTGAATTTAATTTTTGAATTATTAATTTTTAATATTTTTCATTTAATATTTATATATCAATCAGCTTGTTTGACGAGGAACGTTCGGAACGCCCAAAAACTGCAATCACTATCGATAACATTGAAAAAATTCGCCAAATGGTGCTAGACGAGACCGTCGAAGTAAGGTTAGAGAGACAGCAGAGTGTGTGGGTATTTCAAAAGAACGTATTTATCATATATTAACTGAAGATTTGGGCATAGAAAAGCTAACCGAAAGCTGAACGACTGCTCATTCACGGCCAAAAACACAACTGCCTCTCCCCCTTTGTGGATCAGACCTTGACGTGGTAAAGGGGTTTGAGTAGTGCAATGCAGTTTTGAGCTATGCCGTCTGGAGTCTATGCTCCTAGGAGGGTTACCCCTGACAGACAGGTCAAGGCAGAGGGCTCAGACTAACATAATCCAAAATCTGCCAACCCGCATTGGATCAGCGTGGCAGATTACGGTTCATACCTTCAACATGGTATTTCAATATGTTGAAATATGACAGTACAACCTCAAACACGGCCCTCGTTCCCCGGAGGCCAAGGGGCAACTACCTGCGGCAGCGGGAAGACCTGCCCCAAGGCAGAGAGAGGGTGCTAAGAATCACCAGGTTAGATCAGGCTGCCATTGGACTTTTAACATTGCCACGCTTAATATACCGACTATAAAAACGGAGACCCGACTGCAAGAACTGTTAATCCAACTTGACAACATACATTCGGATATTATTGGGCTCTGTGAAACACGAAGAAAGGGTGAAGAGTTAATCAAACTAGCACCAACTGGTCACGTACTCTACATCCGAGGTATGGTGAATGAACGATGTGGTGGAATTGGATTCCTCGGCAATCGAAAGCTGAAAGACAGGGTAGTTAAATATGAAAGTATATCTGACCGATTAGCGCAATGCGTCATTCAGTTAAATAAAAAGATTAATCTTCAAATCGTCCAAGCTTATGCACCAACTATAAGCCTTAAAGATGAGAAAATTGAGGAATTTTATAATGATGTAGCCCAACTTTTAGACAAAGAGAGGTGTAGGTATAAAATCTTGATGGGTGACTTTAATGCCAGAATCGGAAAGGAAGAACTGGTGAAAATGCAACTGGCCCATATGGAAATGGTGAGCGGGACAATAGAGGTGACAGGCTGGTTGACTTTGCTGAAGGACAAGAATTCCATATTATGAATTCGTTTTATAAGAAAGAGATCAACAGAAAATGGACATGGAAAAATCCATCTGGACTCACCAGTGAAATTGATTACATCATGTCAAACGATAAAGCAATATTTTGCAATTGTACTGTCCTTAGCCATTTTAATGTGGGAAGTGACCACCAAATGGTACGAGCAAAGATTAGGATAAACTGCGAAAAGAACGCGAAAAAATGATAAGATGAAAAGGTGGCAAAGTGGATTCTGGGAAGCTACTGGAGAGGGGCAGAGATTTTTAAATTACTTTTCTAACCGCTTTGCTGTGTTACAAGACCCAGAGGAGATGGAAATTACAGACTAATATAAAGAAATCGCCAACAATGTGCTTCAAACGGCGCCTTCAATAGCATCAGAAGATAAATGTTTCAAAGAGTAAAAAATTTCCAGTGAGACCATTAATTTACTGAAAAAATGCCCGACAATGCAGAATGCAGACAGTCCTTTTGGCATAGTCGAGTACGTTGAGCTTTGCATAACTATAAGAAAATGTATTCGGGAGGAAACGCGCCGATTCTACATGCAGCTAGTGCAAAAATCTCTGGAAGAAAACAGGGAAATTAACAAAGCTAAGCAGAAGCTGAGAAGGAAAAGGACACAAATGTTTTCCTTAATGCGTAAGGATGGTACAATATGCAGGAAACGGACGGAAATGTTAGAGGTTGTCCGAAGATTTTATTCAAAGTTATATGAGGATCAGAATCAGATAAGAACAGCAATGCCTACTGAAGAACAAATGCCGGATATCCTGGTGGAGGAAATGACAAAGGCTATAGACTCGATGAAAAATAGCAAGGCTCCAGGAGAGGATAGTATAACGGTAGAGATGTTAAAAGCTGGTGGTCGGACCTTACATAAAACACTGGCAAGATTATACACAAAATGCCTCAAACAACAAGAAGTACCCAGCTTATGGAAAAATGCAGAAGTGATTCTTTTACATAAGAAAAGAGCACGGCAACATCTAAATAACTACCGCCCAATAAGCCTCCTATCAGTGGTGTACAAAGTTTTCACCAAGATAATATCCAAAAGAATACTAAGAAAACTTAATGATGCACAACCAAGGGAGCAAGCAGGATTCAGAAGTAGATTCAGTACATTGGATCATATCCAGGTTCTACAGCAGGTCATAGAAAAACACAACGAATACACTATGCCATTGTACTTGGCATTTATCGATTATGAAAAAGCATTTGATTCAATCTCAAAGAGGGGCCATAATGGATGCATTGCTTAATCAAGGTGTAGAGAAAGCCTATGTAAACCTACTAGGATCGATATATGATGAAGCTACAGCGACAGTCCACCTTGACAATCTTGAGGTTGGAATAAATATAGAGCGGGGCGTACGGCAGGGGGACGCAATATGGCCTCTTCTTTTCTCAGCCTGCCTGGAAGAAGTGTTCCGTAAGCTGGATTTGGAACATGATGGAATAAGGATTAATGGTGCGTACTTAAATCATCTTAGATTGGCAGATGATATCGTTCTTCTTTCACAAGACCAAGATGAGCTGCAAAGACACGTACAAGAATTGCAAAGGGCTGGGGAACCATTTGGCTTGAAAATAAACCAGAAGAACAGTTAGGTCATGTCCAATAAATTTGCTGAGGACAAAAGGATTTCTATATTGGGAACGAATTTGGAACTTGTGGATCACTATATATATCTTGAGCAAAGGGTTTCAATCGAAGGGGATACCGCCCGGGAGGTGGAACGACGCGTTAAATGTGGCTGGCAGGCATTTAGCAGGCTCAACATAGTGTTTAAGAGCAAACTACCACTTTGTCTGAAAAGAAAAGTCTTTGATTAGTGAGTCCTGCTCGCTATGACATACGGAAGTGAGACCTGGACACTCACATTACAGTCAGTTCAAAAACTTCGAGTAGCATAGAGGGGAATGGAAAGATGTATGATTGGCATTACTAGACAGACCTGCACATGGATCAGAGAACAAACGAAAGTGAATAACATCATTGGAAGAATAAAGCAATTGAAATGGAAGTGGGCGGGCCATGTAGCGAGGCGATGGGACGAAAGATGGACCAGGGCGGTCCTGGACTGGATACCACTTGATCGCAAACGTCCACGGGGAAGACCGAAAACACGATGGACTGATGACATTTTTAAATATTTTGGACCCGAATGGCAAAGGAAAGCTCAGGACCGCGAGAGTTGGAAGCATGCTGAAGAAGCCTTCATCCTGCAGTGGATTGATACGGGTTGATGATGATGATGATGATGAAATATATAACTGTAGCTGAAACTTGAATTCACCACTATACTACTCAAACCAAGATACTGTTGAAACAGTGGACAATCTAGGGTAAATCGGGGAATAAAAGTTTCATCGGCCGAGAAAGTGATGGGAACTGTTTCTTGCGATAGTCATGGAGTTGTATTAATCAACTATCCTGAAAAGGGAAAAACAATAACAGGGGCATACTACGCATCATTACTTGATAAGCTGAATGCAGACATTGCGGAAAAACGGCCACATTTGAAGAAAAACAAAGTTTGTTCCGTCTCACACGCACCGTCTCACACTTCATTGGTCGCCAAAAATTCATTCATTGGAATTCGAATTAATACACTCACCATATTCAACAGATCTGGTCTCCAATGACTTTTTCTCTCTTCCCTCTGCTCAAAGTTTCGCTCAGAGGATAAAGATTTTCGTCGAATGAGGAAGCCATCACATTCATAAATGACTATTTTGTACGCTAGTACATTTGTAAGTTTTAAATAGATGGGATAATCGCTGGAAAAAGTGTATAGAGTTATATAGAATGTTAAAAAATTGAACTGAATTTGCGAAAAAAATACTTGTTTCTGTATTAGGCTGGAATCTTTTCACGCTACCCTAGTATCAAAAATATTTCGCCTTCTCTGACAATGTAGAAGAGACATAGCAGAAGTATGAGACTGAAGAAGAAAATGTTATTATTTAATATGCTGTAGCGTTCACAAATTCTTGATCGCTACAGGTACCATTCGTAAATTGTTGATCACCACTGGTAGGTTTATTTTGGACAAATTTTTAACTGAAAGAGCTCCGGCATCGTTTGGACAAGGCAAGACAGTCTAACTCCAAATCTCCAGGTGAGCGGAGGCCTTACCCTTCCGACCGAGGTACGTAGGTTTGCTGGCCAAGTCACGCTTGGGTTGATTTTTCTGATATTCTTATAGAGGATTTTACGACCCGGCAGCAGAGAATCCGATCAACAGACACCAGGCCATTGAACAACCACCTATTACAGAGCCCGACCATCGTGGAAACCTTACACCTTTTTGGGGCCACATGACACAGTAACCGGTTGGTCAGATCGAGATTATTTCGGGACCCCCGCATAAGAATACCGGACTGCCCGCAGTCGTACTCAGTGTTTTTGGACACCCACTACCTTGACAGGCAAGGATAGACAACATCAGGAAAAAAGGCCAGATAAACACTTTTTTTATTATGTTTTCATGTACCATTAAGGATTGCAGTTACCATTTATTTTTCACAAATACATTTTTACCATAATTTCTTATACTGATAATGGTCACGTATCACCTTATATTTTGTATCTATTTGCCGTCTGACCATTCTTGGTTACCCTAGCGTTATATATTTATCTTTTTACTATTGTCAGAATAGAGGAAATAACCTCTAATTTGTAAGTATAGGGACATAGAGACCAACTGGTGTAATTCAGAGCTGTGTATTTGATTTTTGATTTCTTTCACGGTAAGGTTTTGAGAACCACCTTCCCTAAACCTTTCCGTGTGTTTTGTTTGATAGGTTTGGTTATTCCTTTTTTTGTGTGCTTTGTGTCGTTCTTTTTTGAGTGTGCTTTTGTAATATATATATATATATATATATATATATATATATATATATATATATATATATATATATATATATATATATATGTATGTATGTATAAAATTCTAGTAAACCGTTTTATTTAAGATAGACCCCTTCCCGGTTCCAGGGTCTTTTCCGGTATATGAACTACCGGGTGGCGCTCAACTTTTGTCGTGACTTTATCCTGTCCTGGGCCTTCTTCCCGGTGCTCCCGGCGAACAGCTGCCGTCTCTGTGGTCTACATATTTTTTATTTTGTTTCAAAAGAGAAAATAAAAGGTCACAATGCATATTAGTCAAGGTACTATACAAGTACTATTTGAGTTCTAGATTTGTCAATCTGACTTTAAGAATACTGAAATTAATATAAGAATTGATGCTTCAAAAAATGTATATTTTTCAGTCACATCGATATATCTTGAACTTTCAACTTAGTTATATTTTTTCATCCTTTGTAAATAACTATTTTCTATCTAACAACGTATATTTACTTTGGCGGAATCGAAATATTAATATTTACCAAAATTTAATCTAATCTAAGTATCTAAGTAGCTTGACGAATTTATATATGTTTCTTCAAACAAAACATTTAAAAAAATATATATAAATATATATATATATATATATATATATATATATATATATATATATATATATATATATATATATATATATATACCCCTTTGTGGATCAGACCTTGACGTGGTAAAGGGGTTTGAGTAGGGCAATGAAGCTTTGAGCTATGCCGTCTGGAGTCTATGCTCCTGGGAGGGTCACCCCTGGCGGCAGACAGGTCAAGGCGGAGGCCTCAGACTAACATGATCCAAAATCTGCCAACCCGCATTGGACCAGCGTGGCAGATTACGGTCCATACCTTCAACATGGTATTTCAATATGTTGAAATATGACAGTACAACCTCAAACACGGCCCTCATTCCCCGAAGGCCAAGGGGCAACTACCTACGGCAGCGGGAAGACCTGCCCCAAGGCAGAGGGTGCTAAGAATCACCGGGTTAGATCAGGCTGCCATTGGACTTTTGACATTGCAACGTTAAATATACGGACTATGAAAACAGAGGCTCGATTGCAAGAACTGTTAATCGAACTTGACAACATACATTGGGATATTATTGGGCTCTGTGAAACACGAAGAAAGGGTGAAGAGTTAATCAAACTGGAACCAACTGGACACGTACTCTACACTCGAGGTACGGAAAATGGCCGATGTGACGGAATTGGATTCCTCATCAATCGAAAGCTGAAGGACAGTGTGGTAAAATTTGAAAGTACATCCGACCGATTAGCCCAATACGTCATTCAGCTGAATAAAAAGTTTAGGCTTCAAATCGTCCAAGCTTATGCACCAACTATAAGCCATAAAGATGAGGAAATTGAGGAATTTTATGATGATGTGGCCCAGCTTTTATACAAGGAGAAATGTAGGTACAAAATCCTGATGGGTGATTTTAATGCCAGAATTGGAACAACAAGAACAGACGAAAATGCAACTGGCCCATATGGAACTGGTGAGCGAGAAAATAGAGGTGACAGATTAGTTGATTTTGCTGAAGGACAAGAACTATATATTATGAATTCATTCTATAAGAAAAATATCAGCAGAAAATGGACATGGAAAAGTTCATCTGGGCTCACAAGCGAAATTCACTACATCATGACCAACGATAAAACAATATTTACCAATTGTACTGTCCTTAACAATTTTAATGTTGGAAGTGACCACCGAATGGTACGAGCAAGGGTTCGGATTGACTGTCGAAAAGAGCGCGAAAGAATGGTAAGATCAAAGAAGGACAAGGTGGATTCTGGAAAACTGCTGGACAGAGGAAGCGAATTTGAGATTGCTTTGTCAAACCGGTTTGCTGCATTACAAGATCCAGAGGAGGTGGAAATATCAGTTCAATATGACGAAATCGCCAACAATGTACTTCAAACGGCTGCTTCAATAGCACCAGAAGAAAAATGTTTCAAACAAACAAAAATCTCCAGTGACACCATTGATTTAATGAAGAAACGGCGAGCAATGAGAAATGCAGGTAGTCCTTTTGGCAGGGTCGAGTACACTGAGATCTGCAAAACTATAAGAAAACGTATCAGAGAGGACACGCGCCGATTCAATATGCAGCTAGTGCAAAAAACCCTGCAAGAAAACAAAGGAATTAACAAAGCTAAACAGAAGCTGAGAAACAAAAGAACGCAAATATATGCTTTAAAGTGTGAGGATGGCACAGTGTGCAGGGCGCGTACCCAAATGTTAGAGATTGTCAGAAGGTTTTATTCCCAGTTATATGAAGATCAGAGCCAGTTAGGGACAGCAATACTCACGAAAGAACAATATATAATGCCAGATATCCTAGTGGAGGAAGTAACAAATGCTATAGAATTGATGAAGAACGGCAAGGCTCCAGGAAAGGATAGTGTAACTGTCGAAATGCTAAAAGCTGGTGGTCAGATGTTACATAAAACACTGGCAAAATTATACTCAAAATGCCTCAAAGAACAAAAAGTACCTGACTTATGGAAAAATGCAGAAGTCATCCTTTTAAATAAAAAAGGAGCACAGGAAGATTTAAAGAACTACCGTCGGAAAGGATATTAAAAAAACTGAATGACGCACAACCAAGAGAACAAGCAAGATTCAGAAGTGGATTCAGTACAATGGATCACATCCAGGTTGTACAGCAGGTCATAGAAAGGCACAACGAATACACCATGCCACTGTGATTGGCTTTTATCGACTACGAAAAAGCATTTGATTCCATTTCAAAGCATGTGATAATGGATGCACTGCTTAGCCAAGGTGTAGAGAGAGCCTATGTAAACCTATTAGAATCGATATATGATGGAGCTACAGCCACAATTCACCTTGATGATTTTGAAGTGGGAATTAATATAGAACGAGGTGTACGGCAGGGTGACGCAATATCGCCTATTCTTTTCTCGGCTAGCCTTGAAGAAGTGTTCCGTAAACTGGATTGGGAACAGGATGGTGTAAAGATCAATGGTGCAAACTTAAGCCATCTTAGATTTGCATATGATATTATTATCATTTCACAAGACCCAGAGGAGCTGCAAAGACGCATACAAGAACTGCAAAGGGCTGGCGAACCATTTGGCTTGAAAATATACCTGAAAAAGAGTCAGGTTATGTTCAATAACTTCGTTCAGGACAGAAGAATTTCAGTTTTAGGAAGGGATTTAGAGATTGTGGACAGCTTTGTATATCTTGGGCAGAGGATTTCAATGGAGGGGAATACCGCCCGGGAGGTGGAACGGCGTGTTAAATGTGGCTGGCAGGCATTTGGTAGGCTCAACATAGGGTTTAAGAGCAGACTCCCACTTTGCCTGAAAAGAAAAGTATTCGATGAGTGCGTTCTACCCGTTATGACATACGGAAGTGAAACCTGGACACTCACATCCCAATCAATTCAAAAACTTCGGGTGACACAGAGGGGAATGGAAAGATGTATGCTTGGCATTACGAGACAGAAAGACGAGACAGAAAGTCCTGCGCATGGATCAGGGAACAAACAAAAGTCTGTAACATCATTGGAAGAGTAACACAATTGAAATGGAGATGGGCAGGCCATATAGCGAGGCGATGGGACGACAGATGGACCAAGGCAATCCTGGAGTGGATACCGCTTGATCGCAAACGTCCGCGAAGAAGACCGAAAACAGGATGGATTGATGACATCGTTAAGTATATTGGACCCGAGTGGCAGAGGAAAGCCCAGGACCGTGGAAGCATGCTGAAGAGGCCTTCATCCTGCAGTGGATCGATACGGGCTGATGATGATGATGATGATGATGATCGGTAATGATGATAATGATGATGATTCGGTAATGACCAATATAAAAATGTTTTATCAATATCAATAAGAGATAGCATAACTCGTGGAAAAACGCCAAAACTTAATAGTTTGATTTGTTTTTATGAAAAAAGTCAAAATTGCCACTATATGAATTTTCTTTAAAACCTGATGTGATAAGATAAAACGAGTGATGGATTCGTATTCAGTGTCACCGAATTAGTAAAAAAAACTCTTAACAATTAAAATAAACAGCAGCATAAAATAACACAAGCAGACAATTAAAATTCTGTCTGCCTGTGTTATTAAAATGTAAAAAATGCCTGTGTAAATTTAAAAAAAATTGTCTGTACGGAATAGGTCCTTTATCCCCGTTTATGGTTTTCTTACATTTTTCTATTTGAAGGGTTTTATACTCATCCAAAGCACTGTTTTTAATCACACTTTTAACCCGTTTAAATTTATTAATGTCTATACGAGGTATGACTATTAAATAACGAGACTAACGCTGTAAAAACATTTTATTTTGAATTCATACATATTTACTTATTATCACATTCAATATACACCTCTCCTCTATCTCTACGATGATCAACGATGCTCTATGCGAATCTTCCATTATTCCAAACAGTGCTGGAAGTCTCGTTCTGCTAGCTCCTTCAGAACGTCAGCCGCTTTCTCTTTCACAGCTTCAACTAATTTGGGATGCTGTACTTGCCTAGAGACCTCTTGACAAACAATACAGAATGTGTCGGCGCATTTTCTTGGTGGAGAAGCCATGACTTGTCCTTGCACAATGCGAGTCGTTTTTTTCTTAGTCTTTTACGGACTTTAGCAAGAACGTGAAGGTAGTAATATTCATTAATAGTTTTACCTTCAGGAACCCAGTGAAGATACCCCATGAATATCTAAAAAACAATCATCATTGCTTTGAATTTTGATTTGCTTATTCGAGCTTTTTTGGTTCTTGATGAATTTGGACTCTTCGAGTGCATGGATTGGAGCTTCGTTTTAGGACCATAATTACAAAAGCACGTTTCGTCACATGTTAGTATATTTTCCAATAAGTTTTGGTCATTTTCAATGGCATTCAAAATGTCAGTAAAAATATTTTTGCGAACTTCTTGTTGTTCAAACGTGAAAATTTTAGGCACTATTTTCTTATACACTTTTTGCACGTTAAAATTGTTATGTAAAATTTGCCATACGCATTCTTTGTCAATTCCTCCAGTTTCAGCAATCGATTTTTTCGATATAGTCATTCGATTTTGATGTGGAAGGGAGACCCCGGCGTGGATCATTTTCAAAGTCTTCTTCATCATCTTGAAAACGCTTAACCCACTCAATATACACTTATTTCAATAAATCATAAGTTTCAGTAGCGGTTTTGTCCAAGTTTCAAGCACAATTTTACAACAATTCGTTACTCTATTGTTACACTTAACATTTTTCCAAGGAAAAAAAAAACTCTAATAGCGAACGAAAGCTGTGATTTGTTTACAAAAGCGAGAGGTATTTGAAAGGGAAGGCTTCAAACTAGGCAGCTGTTAGTCGCTGGCGTTTGGCGCATGCATATTTTTTCTATAGCAGCATCAGTCTCGTTATTATATATATATATATATATATATATATATATATATATATATATATATATATATATATATATATATATATATATATATATATATATATATTATTATTATTATTCATGTATGGGCCCTGGTGGATCACGCGAAGTACAATTAGAGGCATTTGTTGTTGTTGCGCCCATACTAATTTCATTCTTTCGCTATGAGCTTTTTTCCTTTCGTCAGACCAAGTTGTTCCAGTCTTCCTACATTTTTCTCTCTGGCCATCCTTCCAAACGTTAACCTTGTGTCTGAAACAGCCTCTATCCTGAATTTCACTTTGTGTAATATTTGCTGATCTTAGGTCCTCTTTAATTGCACCAATCCATTTAATTATTTCTACTTTAGCTCTACTCCTATTTTCATAAAATTCGACTGTCTAGTAAGCCTACTCGGATTCATCCGTTTTATGTGTCCGTAAAACTTAAATCTTCTTTTTCTCATATCGCTATGTATATCTGTGTATTGTTTGATTTCTTGGTTTCCTCGAAGTCGGTATGTGGTGCTATTTATTTGTTTGGTGCCTAGGATTTTTCTTACGATTTTTCTTTCCTTCTTTTCAATGTCCTCGATGTCCCACTTTCTATTCAAAGTGAGCGTTTCTGCAGCATATAGACATTCTGGCTTAATAACTGTGTTGTAATGTCTCAGTTTTGTGTTTTTAGATAGGCATTTTTTGTTGCAAATATTTTGTATAAGTCTCAATGCCATTTCCGCTTATTGGCCGCTTTTTCCAAGCCATTTTCCATGATTATTTCACCCAAATATTTGAATTGAGAGACTCGTCTGCAGGTCATGTACTGTGTCTTTTCAAAGGAAATTTTACCTTTTCTTCTGTTTCTTTTAGGATTTCATTCTGTTTTTGTATCGTTAATACATCTTGAGCTAAAATTGCTAGATCATCAGCAAATGCCAGACAATCAATTTTGATGTTGGTTCTCCCCAATTTAATGGGCTGGTCAATATTCACTTTACTTTTTACTATACTTTTATTACTATACTTTTTCTAGAACACAGTTAAATAAGAGTGACGGGAGTCCATCCCTTTGTCTCACTCTAGTTTTATTTTCGAAGGGCTCTGAGTTGTCACCCATGAATTTAACTTTTGACCTTCTGTTAGTTAATGTTGCTTTAATAATTGCCAGCGTTTTCAGATCTAGTCCTTATTCTTTCAAGATTCGGAATAAAGATTCGCGGTCAATAGAATCATATGCTTTTTTGAAATCCACAAATGTACAGACGAGATTTTTATTGTACAGTTTTTAATGTCTTAGGATCAACTTTAGATTCAGGCTCTGTTCAGGGCAGGATCTGCCCGGTCAAAAACTTGCTTGATATTCACCAATGTTAGGTTCTAACTAGCCCTGTGCTGTCTAGTAGACATTGAGATAGAATCTTATAAGAAACTGGGAGAAGAGATATCCCTCTATAGTTGTTTACATCTGTTCTATCTCCTTTCTTATGTTATAGATGGATTAGAGCATCTTTCCTATCTTCCGGAATCCGTTCGGTGCGCCAAACTTATATATAACTTATATATATATATATATATAACTTATATATATATATATATATATATATATATATATATATATATATATATATATATATATATATATATATATATATATATATATATATATATATATATATATATATATATATATATATATATATATATATATATATATATATATATATATATATATATTTATCAACAAATAATAGGAGGTAAAATCAATCGCATTCCTCCAAGAGAAATTAAGTGTTTTACATACAGATATGTTCATAGCCGAATTTCCTAACGTACTGTTGAAACTGTTGGAGTATATCTTCTAAAGAATATAAACCTAGATAAAAAGGACTTTTTGCAGGATTGGCACGTTTCCAAAAATGAAATGCAGTACAGGCATAAAACAGAAAATGGAATAATATAAAAGTCTGTAGTTTATCGTTTTTATTATTTTGTCAGTTACGAAAGAGCACATTTTATGCTGAAACAAATTTCGAAATAAAAAACAAATAAAGGGTATTTGGAGATAGAGAATAAAAAAGGAGGAAAAATTTATATATATATATATATATATATATATATATATATATATATATATATATATATATATATATATATATATCCGTTCGGTGCGCCAAACTTATATAACTTATATATATATATATATATATATATATATATATATATATATATATATATATATATATATATATATATATATATATATATATATATATATATATTTATATATATATTTATATATATATATATATATATATATATATATATATATATATATATATATATATATATATATATTTATCAACAAATAATAGGAGGTAAAATCAATCGCATTCCTCCAAGGGAAATTAAGTGTTTTACATACAGATATGTTCATAGCCGAATTTCCTAACGTACTGTTGAAACTGTTGGAGTATATCTTCTAAAGAATATAAACCTAGATAAAAAGGACTTTTTGCAGGATTGGCACGTTTCCAAAAACGAAATGCAGTACAGGCATAAAACAGAAAATGGAATAATATAAAAGTCTGTAGTTTATCGTTTTTATTATTTTGTCAGTTACGAAAGAGCACATTTTATGCTGAAACAAATTTCGAAATAAAAAACAAATAAAGGGTATTTGGAGATAGAGAATAAAAAAAGAGGAAAAATTTGCATATTTAGTAGAATGGAACATAGTGCTATTGAATGTTGAATAAATTGCGGAAACACGCAATTTGGTCTGCAATCAAGTTTTTGTAATTTCTTTTGCATTAATATTCGAACCACTACAAATTTAAAATTAGTTAAGCCTAAATCGACAGAAGCCACGTTAGCCGCGGTGTCTAAAGCGTCGGCCCAACGATACGGCAGTTTGTGTGGAGCAGGTTCGATTTCATACTCTATCTAAATGTCGTTCTTATGTTGTAGTTAAAACAAAAAATACTCTTAGATCTATATTAACAAAAACCAAACCAAACAACACACAACAGAATACCAAAAATGTGGTGTATAAAATTCACTGCAAATATGGCAGATTTTATGTAGGTGACACATCTAGATCGTTAGATGTCAGAATAAAAGAACATTAAAACCTTCTGAGAAAGGGCGATTTTAATAAATCTAGAATGTGTCAACACGCATGGAAATTGGGACATAATGGTTCCCGATTCCCGATTAAAGAATATAATTAAAAACGTTTAAGTATTTCAATACACAATAATCACACAGTAAACCTCACCAGTATATATATTTTGGTAGTATGTCACTGTCATTAAAAACTATTATTGTCAATATAAGTATCATTGACACACAAAAAATATATTTACTTATTTTTTTCCTTTATTTGGGTTTTTCGCCACTATCTAAAACTCAAAGAATATCAAAAATACCTGTAGTTATGTAAAGAAAGAATCACTGGGTAAAACCAGAAAACCAAAACGGAGACAAATTTCTCAGTGATTCTTTTTTGTAATAAATTTGCCTAACGAACAAAATTTTAATCCTGTATTACTTTTTCTAGAACACAGTTAAATAAGAGTGACGAGAGTCCATCCCTTTGTCTCACTCTAGTTTTATTTTCGAAGGGCTCTGAGTTGTCACCCATGAATTCAAACAAATTCTAGATTTATTAAAATCGCCCTTTCTAAGAAGGTTTTTCTAATCTCTTTTACTCTAACATCTAACGGTCCAGATGTCTCACCTATATAGAATTTTCTGTAAACTGTAGTTTTTAATGTGTTAGTTGTAGGCTTTCGAGAATTTATATCTTGTAAAAACATATTTAGATCGTCAATGCTATGTTGCCATATAGCAAAAATATCATCGACATATCTAAGCCAAATTAATGGTTTTTTAAGAGATTTATTTCATATGTCATTCTCGAGTGCCTCCATAAAGATATTACTCATCAAAGGAGAAAGAGAAGAACCCATTACCATTCCAAAATTTTGTTGATAATAATTATTTTCTAATTGAAAATATGTGGTTTTTTAGCACAGAGTTAATAATTCCAAAATTGTATTTATGTTTAGTTTAGTGCGGTCTTTTAATGTTGTGTCATGTTCTAATCTCTTTCTAATTATTAAAAGTGATTTATCAACCGGTAGATTAGTAAATAAATCCACCACGTCAAAACTAACCATTAAATTTTGGTTTGTAATTTTAATGTTCGAAATTTTATCTAAAAAATCTGAAATATTTTTATTATATGAATTTGTTCTACCCGAAAGTGTATTTAAAATGTTTAATAAAAATTTTGCTAGTTTATAACATGGGGAATCTATACTACTAACTATAGGGCGAAGTGGTATATTAGTTTTGTGTATTTTTGGTAGACCATAAAAATGAGGTGGTTTACTATAATGTTGTGTAAGTTGATCTATGTTGCTGACCGAAGTTTTCGGTAGCTGATGACCGTGGTTCGGAACCCACGTTAAGCTGCAGGTCCAGTCGCTAAATAGCCTTCTCAGTTCTTGATGCGCCTCTAACCCCAAAACTTTACTTTTATAGCTAACCTTTCCTCATGGTATAAATTTGATTTGATTTTAAATTGTTTTTCTAAGATAAGTTTTAACCTAAATCTGTATTCATTTGAAAAAAAAAATATTTACTTTCACTCGTTACTTTATATATTACAAATTAATATAATTTATTTTTTAGTTTAGTTTTGAAAACGGGGGGAGAGTACCCTCCGAAACGTTAAGGTAAAAAGTTTGTAAAATTTTGTATAACATTTTTATATCTTTAAAATTTTGTTCGTTAGGCAAATTTATTACAGAAAATAATCACTGAGAAATTTGTCTCCGTTTGGTTTTTTATTTTTTACCCAGTAATTCTTTATTTACATAAGAATAAATACTTTTGATATTTTTTTGAGTTTTAGATAGTGGCAAAAAAACCAAAAGTAGAAAAAATATGTGAACACGCCATAATCATTCAGACATTACGTAGTATTCATGAATAATTTAGGATAGCCTAGTGGATTCATTAATTTCTTGAATAACGGATGCGTTTGTTCATCTGGAAGTATACATCTCCTGCTCCAATGTTCGTAGGAATCGATGCATTTGAAGTCTTGTTTTTTAATATTCTTGGTTTTAAATGAAAATTAAACAGTTATCTTTTAATTGCTTGCTTATTTGAATATTCTTTAAACACATATTTAAATTCTGTTGGAAAAGTTGTTACACTAAGGAATAAACTAATTGCAGTTATATAAACAGACTCGAAATATAAAGTCTATTCTAGAGAACTAAAGCACACTTACTTAAGGAATTTGGGCGGTTCCATTGTTCGTTCTACAACACGAAATTTGACCTGAACATTGGGTATCACGTTTAGACAAAATGTAATTAGATAGATTAAGATTGAATGGATCGAATGGTAGCATGAATTAGTAGGTTAAAGGGGATGTAAATAAGACACCATGTGATTTGAATTGAAAATCAACCTAATTACATGTAGTAATTATAGAGCGGTAATTAAGTAGGCCGAAATATACTAGAGAATACAAAAAAAAAATAATACAATACAATTGCAATTTTTCGCTTGCAATAAATATAAAACAAGACTACTTTATTTTAGAGATTACTTTATTTTAGAGATTACTTTATTTTAAGAACAAAACATTGTAAAACCACAATTAGCTGCTAGATGAATATTTTTCCTAACTGAAACGGCATTATTTAACGTTTATGTCACTGTATATGTTTGTTAATTACTTTAACAAAACAGACGCATGTTTCAAGAATAGAAAAAAAATCTGAACAATGGTTTAACTTTCCATTTTCGAAATTGTGTGAATTTAATAAAGTGTAAATATGAACATTTGCGAAAGAACAACCGAAAATCGCAAATAACTCGAAAACTGAAAAAGTTTATAATAAGGCATCGACCTTTATAACATCATGTATTGATCTTCAACGTCTATCATCTATATATCGTCTGCACATTTTCAAAAAAAAGTAGTACAATGAACGATGGGTATAATACACAGTAAGTATCAGTACTAGTCCGAGAAAATGTTATTGAAATGAAATACCTGCATTTTTTTGTGAATTATTATTCGAAGTATTCTCCTATCCCTTCGATACATTTGTTACATCGATTCGATAGTGATTCAAATGCGTGCTCCAACTCATTTTATGGAATAGCCTTCAACGCACGCGTCAAAGTTGTTTGGATGGTCTGAATGTCTTCAAAAAAACACCCTTTCAATTTTAATTTCAACTTTAGGAACAAAGAAAAGTCACAAGAGGTTAAATCTGGTGAATACGGTGAGTGGTTGATCAGACAGTGTGACTTAGCGCATTATCGTGCAACAAACTCCAACTATCCGGATCGGGATATTCTGGCCGAATGCGACGAATTGTGTACATGAATCGTTTCAGGACTTGCAGAACAGCACCCGTAACAATTGATTTCAGAAGTTTTGATCATTTCTAGCATTGACTCGAAGTGGTTTCTGCTCCTAAGTCAACGTGTGTGGAACAAACTGTGCACCTTTGTTTTACCTGAATCCTTTTGAAGAATGTTTCTTTGCCGATATTCAAAGCCTCATCCATCATTTTTAGTGAAGCGTTGACCGCAATGCTACAAATCGCGAACTTTTTCGATCATTACGGGAGTACGAGCTACAATTGGTCTCCCGTCACGTTTTGTCATCCTCTAACGATAATCTGCCATCCAAAAAAAACATTTATACCACAAAAAAAAACATTTGCTCTGCTTAAACAATCACCGTCGTACACTTGCTGCATCAGACGGAATATTTCCGACGCAGTATTCTGAGTTTTTGCATTTTATTTGTACATTATACTTTTTTGGCTTGACAAGGCGTCATAAAATCTACAAATATCAACCGATCGTGGTAAAGTAGGTTTCGCTAGGTCCAGGAATATTCAAGCTTTGAAACAACAACGCCGCTCGTCAATGGATGCCGTGAATGGTTGCTGAGATATATCTTCTGAGTCTACTTTATAGACTCGCTATATAATTTAAATTATTCTTCCATCCTCGAATCATTACGAACTAACGATCTCTGAAAACCTGCTTTAATGCTATCCCATTCAAGTTATAGGGGGAACAAATTTGGAGAGCTCGCCCGACTGTCGAGGTGGTAGAGCGTCGCTATCGCACACTTTTCTAAAATATTTGATTTGGGACAACTGGCAGACCAAGCCTAACGAGGATTTGCAATATTTCTCTCATAATCATCTGTTTCTCAAATATCTAACTGTTCTAACAAAAAAGATAAATGTTACCTTTTACCTCGAAAACATTGCGACCTTTCTACGTTCATCACGACCACCTAACCAAACCAGAAAGTAACTGCGTTACCAACATAATGTTCAAGAAAGTATAAACCAATCACTTCACTTGATTATAATCCACACCAAAAGCCGTTTGGAAATGGAAACAGTACTGTGTTAATACAATATTTTTAGAATTATGTTTATATTTTGTTTAAATATGCTTTCAAAAAAATTCTTCTTTATTCTTCAGCCTACACTGAAAATTAATAAAGCAACCATAGGCCTGTTGAATTTTTGACTTTCACCCTATATCTGCCCCAAAAGTACTGTCTAAACATGGAATATTTTGTTCTTACAAAGTTTTGGTTTTTAGACGAGAATGACAAAGGACATCGAAGGCTAATGCAATCTTATAACAAAATCATTACAAACGCATAATAATGTCTGATTTTTCGAGTTTTAGACTTTAGACCATGAAACATATCGACGCACTTTATCGATTTAAACTTCATAAAAGATGCGGGAGTTTAAATATGGCGAGAGAGTAACGTTGACTTATCACACACACGTAAGGAATTTATGCGATAACAATAGATTTCACGGAGAAGGTACACAGATAAGTGGTGATGTTTTTAGTGAATCCAAACTATAAATTCAAATAAAATAAGAATCAACTTAGATACATGGCATTATGTCAATCCAATTTCCGAACACTTTTTCAAGCAATTGGGAACTTAAGGGAGCAATTGCCCAAGGTATGTTGGCTTCCAAGGCGTCAATAGCTGCTGGTTTATCAGCATAGACCGCATATTTAACATAACTCAAAGAAGATAATCTAAATCTAGATCTTCCATATCAAATTTTCCGCGTAGTTAAATAACAAAGCCCAAATTCCTTCGAACGACGACGAATTGATAAATTTGGATCTTCTAGTTCTAGCAGCGCAAAATGCATTCGAAAATTGTCGACAATTCGGCAAATAGATCGCTCACTTAACCAGATGATTGCTTAAATTAGCCATTTGCCAGATGATTGCGTAAACTCATAGATCGTTTTTTAGCGACGCCTCTCGGAAATTCAGACACACCTAAAAATCCCGATTTATATTCTTCAATTTAGACTTTTATTGTCGAAACAAATTATTCTCAACTAGGCATTAATCAAGCCTGATGATGAATGAGGGACTATTTTTGTTTATCGGTGAGTATGGAACACATGTTATGTTAATAAGGTTTGTTTATTTAAATGATGATTTAAAAATCAAATTAAACATGCATTTACAACCCATATTCAGACATTTGTTACCTATCTTTAATCCACGTCATATCTCCCTTCCCATAAATCGCAGCGCCAATATTCGTAAGCCAAATTTGCTGTTCTTGTTGGCCCGTTGCTGTTCTTGTCATGTTCTTGTAACATTGACTTAAGAGCGCTATGTCGACATGCTAATAATATATATATATATATATATATATATATATATATATATATATATATATATATATATATATATATATATATATATATATATATATATATATATATATATATATATATATATATATATAATATGAAAAATGATATTAATTTATATGGATAAGTATATTATTATTCACGTATTCACGTCCTGGTGGACCACGCGAAGTGGTCCAACAGGCCCACCCACGTTAGAAGCGTTTGTTGTTGTTAGCCTTCCTTTGCGCCAAGACTGATTTCATTCTTTCGCTAGTCTTACATTTTTCCTACATTTTTCTCTCTGACCAACCTCCCAAACGTTAACCCTGTGTCTGACACAGCTTCTATCCTGAATTCACTTTGTGTTATATTTGCTGATCTTAGGTCCTCTTTAATTGCAGCAATCCATTTAATTATTTCTACTTTAGCTCTACTCCTATTTTCATAAAATTCGACTATTTGTCTAGTTAGCCTACTCGGATTCATCCGTTTTATGTGTCCGTAAAACTTAAGTCTTCTTTTTCTCCTTTCGCTATGTATATCTGTGTATTGTTTGATTTCTTGGTTTTTTCGAAGTCGGTATGTTGTACTATTTATTTGTTTGGAGCCTAAGATTTTTCTTATGATTTTCCTTTCCTTCTTTTCAACGTCTTCGATGTCTCTCTTTCTATACAAAATGAACGTTTCTGCCCCATATAGATATTCTGACTTAATAAATGTGTTGTAATGTCTCAGTTTTGTGTTTCTAGATATGCATTTTTTGTTGTAAATATTTTGTATAAGTTTCAATATATATATATATATATATATATATATATATATATATATATATATATATATATATATATATATATATATATATATGGTTCTAACAGTTCTAACAGAATAGTTCTAACAGACAGTTCTAACAAACAGTTCTAACAGAATGGAATCATACCACATACGGCATGAGCTTCGATGCCAGTTGTTCGATAAATAATTAATTTCCTAAACGTTAAGCCACATTTCAGCGATATCGCTTGGCCTCCACATTTACCAGATTTATTTCTGTAAGATACCCCAAATCGAAAGTCTACTTTCGGAATCCTCATACAGCAAACCAGCTAAAACTCGAATACTGCAACTTTCAAGTTGCCTTCGCAAAGAAATTACAACTGTGTCAGAAAAAATCTGATAAATGGAATGTACAGCTGAACCAACATAGCTTGGCCTCCGGGATTTGGATACCCAGTAGCGTAACGTCCGAGAGCTCATTCGAAGCAGTTCAGGTGTTATTTCTTTTTTACTTTGAAAACCAACGAAATTACTGATATTTAAAAATTGTGCGTTATTTGTGCTACGAAATATACTAACGAACGTAGAAAGCATCTGGTTCTATCCAGTCTGGTTAATAGCATGATTGGAAGCTATAACACGAGCTCTTGAATATTTAGATTGTAAGGAGATGCTATTACCGAATATTGAATTCTGTAATTAGAAAACTAAATAGAAAAATGATAATAATTAAAACACTTGGTATTTGTTTCACAATATATTCAAGATATTCTCTAACATGTTTCGGCCTCGCGACCATTCTCAAAGAGAGTTATGTATAAACTGTTATGTATAAATAGAAAAGTCTTAATTGATTTGACCGAGAAAATATATTTGAGCGAGATAGTGCGTATTATGCCAGAAGCAATTTTATTATGACAGTAATTGTATTATCGTTTTGTAATTATTTTCTGTCTATAAAGATCAAAAAATACGGTGTATATAATTTTACACTATAAATGCTTTATTTTATTACCTTATAACAGCCTAAATCTTAGTGCTAAAAAGCATTATTATCTTTTATAAAATAAATTTATTTGCGTGAAAATAGAAACTTATAGATCCTCAAATCCTATATTGAATTCTACACATTTTTGAAAAAATAAATCTTGCTAAAAAAAAGTATTATTTTGTTTTATAAAAATACTTTTATAAAATAAATTATTTTGCGTGAAAAAGAAAATAGAAACTTTGAAAATAGAAACTCATAGATAGGGCGTCCTTAAAACCGATGTTGAATTCAACACATTTTTGACATTATGATTAATGAAGCCAGTCTCCAAATTCATAAATCATCCAGGAGATCCAAAATAAATCGTATTAGTCCTGACAATGTAAACACAGCTGGTTAAACAGGAAAAAAATGGACACACATTTAAGTAAATGATATAAAACTAAATATGAAACATTTAGAGTTATTTTAAAATTTTATTTATAATAGTCAATACAGATATAATTTAAGCAAATAACTATTCTATTCATATAGTAGAACTGTATATATATATATATATATATATATATATATATATATATATATATATATATATATATATATATATATATATATATATATATATATATATATGTTTCTAAATCATTTCGGGTGTCGATTCGTTGATTCTGTGAAAAGTCACGACGTTTCGCCAAAAACGCATTTGGCATTTTCAAGTGTTGTCCGCTTCGAGTGAAGAGTTCAACTAGCGCGCACGGGTCATTGTGCTCGCTTTTATAGCCGGCCGGTTTACTGCGCAGATTATATCAGCGTATTTCGGGACTATTTGCGGCGCTCGACAGCGCTGTCGGGCGTCCGTTATTGATTTTTCTACCTCACCGCCACATTGCCGCGTTACTTCTTTTTTCAAAAGGGATTTCCATACTTTTGGAATGTTGCGAGCGTCGTTTCGCGTATTTAGCTCACATCTTTCTTCTATTCCAAGGGCTTCTCTGATTGTTCAAACCTTGTAGTTTTCAATTTTCGCTATTTCTTTGGCTCCTTCAAAATTGATTTTATGTCCTGTTTGTAGATGGTGCTGGAACAGAGCGGAAATGGCTTGTTTGATTTTATGTTCTTGTATTCTAGCCGATATTCGTCTGTTTGTTTTTCCTATGTATGCTCTGTTGCAATCGGAACAAGATATACTATATACACCATGATTTTCCAGTCTAACTTTGTCCTTGGAGTTTTTTAGGATGTTTGCAATAGCTTTGTGTGGCTTGTAGGCTAGATATCATCTGCGTAGCGTTTCCAAAGTTTAGGTGTTAAAGGAGCGTTGGCCAATGCCTTTGTTTCGAAGTCGGTCATGAACAGGTTGGCTATAACAGGTGATAAAGATGATTACATTAGGGCACCGTCGATCTGTCCACAAATGGTGGAAAGTCTTCGTTCATGGAAATTAGGAAATTAGGTCCAGGGCCTCGTCTATGAGGATACTTGTGTTGGAATTTATATAAAAAATTCATGAGAGACATCTAGCGGACTAGTCATGTTACCATACGAATATAGTTAGCATCGAACATTCGACAGGAGCGTATCATTTACCGCTACCCCTCCGTTTTTAACAGGCTATGGACCCAGACCCACGTGGTTTTGTTCTCGCGTACTATCGGTAAGTGATTTTTTAACGTCGTCGAATAGTGCAGAACTCGAAAATGGCAGGAAGTTACTTATCAAGTGTGCTAAAGCTTCTCGGTAGAGAAAATTACGATGATTGGGCTTTTGCAGTTGAGAATTTTCTCGTTAGAGGGTTTAGAAAATACTCTCAGTGGCAAAGAGACAGATTCAGTGCAATTTGCGAAAGCGAAGGCCAAATTAGTGTTGACCTTAGATACATCGATATATTCACACGTGAAAGAAGCAAAAACAGCTCAGGATTTGGGGGAAAAATTAAGATGTTTGTATGCAGACAGCGGTTTTACAAGAAAGATCAGTTTGCTGCGATCTTTAATTTCCTTACGGCTGGAGAACTATGATTCAATGAAAACTATGTGAATCAGATGATTGAAACTTCGCAGAAGTTAAAACGAACAGGTGTCAATATAGACGAATATTGGATAGGATCGTTGCTATTGGCAGGGCTCTCGGAACGATTCAGTCCTATGATTATGGCGATTAAAAATTCCGGTGTTACCATATCTACAGATTCCATTAAGACTAAACTCTTGGATATGGAGGTAGATGGCAGTAGCGGAAAATCAAGCGCTCTGTACGTAGTAAACAAAAGCAAGAGTCGAGCGAGAGATGGCCCTAAAGGCAATCTCACTGACGTAAAGTGTTTTCGTTGTAAACAGTTGGGTCACTTTATGAATAAATGCCCCGAAAATAAACGAAACGAGAACTCAGGCAAAAAGAAAACATCTAGTGCTTTCAGTGCAGTATTCTTAAATGGATAATATATAGAAAACAAGTGGTATATTGACACAGGCGCAAGTGTACATTTAAATTCAAGAAAGGATTGGCTCGAAAACATAAATTACCATGTAAAGCGCAAAGAAATTATGATTCCGAACAAAATGGTTGTGCCAGTGGTGTGTTCTGGAAACATAAAAATTCAAACAGTTGTAAAGAATGAGAAGCATGATGTTATAAAAAATGTTTTATATGTCCCTGATTTAAGCACAAATTTGTTGTCTATTGGTGAGTTTATTAAAAATGAAAACAGAATCATTTTTGAAAAGAATGGTTGTAAAATGTTTAATGACAAAGGTCTTATTGCTGTAGCTGACATTAAAAATAATGTGTATGAACTGAAATATGGAAAATAATATCAAAATCCTGTAGTTAACTTAACAGTAACAGCTAATATTTTACATAGAAGGTTTGCTCATTTAAATTACACAGATTTAAAACTAATGCAGCAGGGAGCAGTTGAAGGGCTTACGTGCAATGACAACTTAAATAGAAATAAAGTTTGTGAGGTTTGCTGTCAAGGGAAACAATCAAGACTTCCATTTACAAACAAAGGCAGCAGAGCAGAATCCTTGTTGGAAGTGGTACATGCTGATATATGTGGACCAATGGATGAATTTTCTATTGGAGGATCAAGGTATTTTCTATTATTTGAAGACGATTATAGTGGCTTTTGTTTATTTTCATAAAAGGAAAGATCAAGTCGTAGATTTCTTTAAAGACTTTAAAGATATGGTTGAAAATCAATGTAACAAGAAAATAAAAATACTACGAAGTGATAATGGCGGTGAATTTTGTAGCAAACAATTTGAAAGATTTCTTTGAAAATCTGGCATATTGCATGAAAAGACTAACCCTTATACTCCACAACAAAATGGGATGCTTGAAAGAATGAACAGGACAATTATGGAAAAGGCAAGATGTATGATTTTCGATGCAGATTTGTCAAAACATTTTTGGGCAGAGGCCATTTATACTGCAGTCTACTTGCGTAATCGCAGTGTGGCAGCGGGTTTAAATAAAAGTACACCTTTTACTATATGGAATGGTAAGAAACCAAATGTAAGCCATATACGCATATTTGGAAGTTAAGTTATGGTTCATATTCCAAAAGAAAAGCGTAGAAAATTTGATAGAAAATCCAGAGAGATGATACTTGTTGGATTTGATGAAAATATAAAAGGTTACCGACTCTATGATCCAAACACAAAAGACATTATTACAAGCAGAGATGTCATTATAATAGAAAAGGAAAAGGAGCAAAAAACAATCATGATCACTGATAATCCCTCAGAGAATATTGAACCAGTAGGGGAGACATCTATAGACAGCAATGAGCTCATGGATGATGAATCTGAAAGTTACATGGATGATTCTAATAGTGATTTTCTTGTATCAGTACACCAGTGTACACAGTAAACCAGTGTGAGCACACTAGACGGTCAAAAAAGGAAAGAAAACCGAAGAATTTTGATGACTGTGTTACATACATGTGTATTGGTGATATAGATCTAGAAGATGTTAGGCTATGTTGGCAGCAAGCAATGGAGGAGGAAATGAGTTCATTAGAAGAAAATCATGCATGGGATCTGGTAGATCATCCAGACAGTGGAACAGTAGTTCAGTGAAAGTGGGTTTTCAAAAAGAAGTGTGACAGTCAGAATAAAATCAATTATCGTGCTCGGTTAGTGGCAAAAAGGTTTTTCACAAAAGGCAATGATTAGATTTAGTAGTTGTATTAGGTTGCTTTTGGCATTGTCATTGAAACTGAACTTGCAAATAACTCACATTGATGTTAAGACTGCATTCTTAAATGGACATTTGCAAGAAAAAGTTTACATGACACAACCTAAAGGTTTGGTTATTGAAAATAACAAAGTTTGTAAATTGAATAAGGCAATTTATGGCTTAAAGCAGTCATCGAGGGTGTGGAATCATAAAGTTAACAATATTTTGTTTGAATTAGGATTTAAAAGATCAAACTTTAAACCATGCCTACATACGAAGAAGGATGACAAGTCCTTGATGATTGTAGCTTTATATGTAGATGATTTTTTAATTTTTTCTGACAATGTAGAAAATACTAAAATTGTTAAAGATAAATTAAGGTCTGTGTTTAAAATCAAAGATTTAGGGGAAGTTAAACATTTCTTGGGAATGAGAATATGTAAAACAGATAATTGTATATCATCGAATCAAGAAAATTATATAAATCAAGTTCTTAAAAGATTTAATATGAGTGAATGTAAGCCGGTAAATACTCCCATGGAGAAATTTGATTATAATGAATGTAATTCAAGTGAGAAAGAGGAAAATCATTATATCAAAGGTTAATTGGTTAATTAGCTACGACCCGATATTTCTTATTGTGTAAGTTTCTTGAGTCAATACAATAACTGTAGCAATACATATACTTGGAAATGTGCTACTATACTTGTATACATATACTTGGAAGATTCTAAATGAGATTTTTGCGAAACGTCTGTAAGCTCCCGACAGGGACCAACTCGACAACCGGATGTACTCCCGGAAAAAACCCAATACATGTTTTTCCATCCATGAAACAGTACGCACGAACATATATATATATATATATATATATATATATATATATATATATATATATATATATATATATATATATATATATATATATATATATATATATATGTATTTATAGTAAAAAAGAAGTAAAATTGTTTCAAATATTGTTTTTAAGAAAAATAAATCGATTTAAATATCTTGGAACAAATAATAATATTATAACTGATGAATTTTAATCGTAAAACCCTAGGTCATTATCGCAAAATCCTTCAGCAAAAAAAAATCAATACACCGAGAGACAATTTATCACCTTCTGACACATTGAAAGTGTATATAAAGACCAGTGGATTTCTTTTCTGATACTTGATCGATCTAAATTTGATTTAATATCAGCAGATTAATATTTTCTATATTTCATTTAAAAAAGATTTGAACTTATTAAAAAAACATGACATTTAAGATTAATTTTATTAATCACTTAATGAAAATCTTCAACTTTATATATTTTATATATATGTAATTCTAATCAGTATTTAAAATAATAAAATATTTCTTCTATCTCATTCTTCAATATTTAAACCTATATTTTACGTTAATCTACACCCAAAAGCCATCCTACTGTTTTACTATCTTATACAAGAAATCTGGGTAATTAGGATAAAAAAGTGCGTGTAATAAAACTAAAAACAATATTTTTGCTTTTCGAAATTACATTTCTTTTTGAAAATAATCCCGAGTCATCTCAATACATTTGGACCATTCGTTCTACCTTAAAAATATTGAGAACTATCAAGTTCCGTAAAACAAGCATTCACAAAACTTTTAATTTGGAGGTTTGTTAAAAATATCTATCCTGCTAGATATTTTTCAATCACGGACAAATCCGACAATGTTAAGATTGGTAAATAATTCAGGTGTGGCAGCATATTGAAGCCTGATGTATGATTGTTACCTGATGTATGATTGTTTGCAATACCAATTACAATAGCATGGGGTCGTGTATTGTCCTGGTGAAAACTGGAGAATGCTTTTGAATGTTTGGAGACCATCTAATCAAAAGATTGCAATTTGCAAGCCAGTTTAGCCATTTTAAAGTCAGGAAACTAATTACACAGGTCGACAATTTTTTTTTCTGGGGTTTCTGTTCGAATGCTTGAATTCTGATTCTAGACATCAAAAACACTTAAATTTCCATTTTGAGGTTTTAAAGTTTGCTTTTGTCTGATTTACGTCGATAAGTAAGTTTGGAAGATTTGAATGCATGTTATGAGCAACAGATGGCAGCACTTTGATCAATCCAATAGCAAATTGCATATTATTTGTGAAGGGCATAGTAGTGAGTGTTTACTTGTGTATCACATCTGTAACAACCGCCCTTGTGTATTATTAAGTTAGAAAATGGCGTCAAGACAGTGTAAACAGGATGTTGATTCATTCTGTTTTATTTGCGGTGAATTTATTAAAGTGAGAAGCAAAAAATTTGCTTTGCCAACAAATTTGAAGCTTTACGAAGCTTATGAAGCCTATTTTAACCTCAAAATCCGGAATCAAGATAAAAATTGGGTACTTCACTTTGCCTGTGTTAATTGCAAAAATACTTTAGAAGGTAAAAATCTAAAATTTAAAATTTTTAAAAATATCGAACATATTATTATTTTGTTTCAGTATTTCTTAATTTTTTATGCATAAAACTTAAATTACACTAGTAGAGGAGAAAAACGACACATGGAGTTTGCAGTGCCAAGACTTTGGAGGGAACTTAGTGACAATATAGGTAGTTATTAAAACACCTTTTCACAGTAATGGCCTAGCACGTCCCATTTTCAAGTACCTACTTCTCCTTTATATCATAGGATCATTGAAATTATTTATACCGACTGGACAATGTAGGAATTACCACAAGACCGAGGAGGGAAGGAGAGTTATTTCCACAGTATTCTACGAACTTTTAGGGGCAGTTTAATTATTTTATGTAATTTAGTTTGTTTCTGATTTTATATAAAATCTAGTCATCGGTTTTGCAATATTCCAAATGGTTTTACAAAGTATTGCTGTTTTGTGTCTATGGAACAGTATGGCAACAAAAGAACATTACAGTAATAAAGATTGCCTCATAGAACTTCTTTTAAACCTGGTACTTCAAACAAAAATATGCCCTTTGTTAATCCAAAGGGCTTCTTCCACCTCTCCATGTTAAGCTTGGACTAACGAAAAACTTTGTCAAAACCATGGATAAAGAAGGTAAGGGTTTCAAGAACCAAAAACAAATATTTCCTCAATTAAGTGATGCAAAACTAAAAGAAGGCACATTTATTGAACCTCAAAAAAGAAAGCTTGTAAGTGATTTCCATTTTCAAGAAAAATCCAATAAAAAGGAATTAGCAGCTTGGAAGTTTTTTATATGTATAGTGAAAGGATTTCTAGGTGACAAGAAAGATGAAAACTATAAAAAAACTCTTTGAAATACTAGTGTGTCGCTTGTCCTTAAAAATGCATTTTTTACACTTCCATTTCGATTTTTTTCCAGAAAATTTGGATGCAGTAAGCGACGAAAAAGTAGAGAGGTTTTACCAAGATATCAGGACGATGGAAGCAAGTTACTAGGGACGCTGGAACTTATCTATGTTGAGCGACTCTTGCTGGTTTTTAAAAAGAGATGATGCTACTGAACACAAGAGGAAAAAGTGAAAGTTTTGTCGCTGTTTGACATATCATGTAATATATTTTTTATTCACAGAATTCTCAGTCATCTCATCATTATCATCAGCCCGTGTCGATCCACTGCAGAATGAAGGCCTCTTCAACATGCTTCCAATTTTTACGATCCTGGACTTTCCTCTGCTACTCGGGTCCAATATACTTAACGGTGTCATCAATCCATCGTGCTTTTGGTTTTATTCACGGACGTTTGCGATCAAGCAATATCCAATTCAGGATTGCCTTGGTCCATCTGTCATCCCATCGCTTCGCTATATGGCCTGCCCATCTCCATTTCAGTTGCTTTACTCTTCCAATGATGTCACAGACTTTCATTTGTTCCCTGATCCATGCGCAGGACTTTCTGTCTCGTCTTGTAATACCAAGCATACATCTTTCCATTTCCCTCTGTGCTACCCGAAGTTTTTGAATCGATTGCGATGTGAGAGTCCAGGTTTCACTTCCGTATGTCATAACGGGTAGAACGCACTGATCAAAGACTTTTCTTTTCAGGCAAAGTGGGAGTCTGCTCTTAAACACTGTGTTCAGCCTGCCAAATGCCTGCCAGCCACATTTAACACGCCGTATCACCTCCTGGGCGATATTACCCTCCATTAAAATCCTCTACCCAAGATATATAAAGCTGTCCACAATCTCCAAATCCCTTCCTAAATCTGAAATTCTTCTGTCCTGAGCGAAGTTATTGAACATAACCTGACTCTTTTTCAGGTTTACTTTCAAATTTTACTACACTGTCCTTCAGCTTTCGATTGATGAGGAATCCAATTCCGCCGTTTTCCGTACGGCCATTTTTCGTACCTCGAGTGTAGAGTACGTGTCCGGTAAGTTCCAGTTTGATTAACTCTTCGCCCTTTCTTCGTGTTTCAGAGAGCCCAATAATATGTATGTTGTCAAGTTCGATTCACAGCAGTGGCAGCCTGATCTAACCCAGTGATTCTTAACACCCTCTGCCTTGGGGCAGATCTTCCCGCACCGTAGGTAGTTGCCCATTGGCCTCCGGCGAATGAGGGCCGTGTTTGTCTGTCATATTGTCATATTGTCATATTGAAACATATTGAAATACCATGTTGGAGGAATGGACTGTAATCTGCCACGCTGGTCCAATGCGGGTTGGCAGGTTTTGGATCATGTTAGTCTGAGGTCTCTGCCTTGACCTGTCCGCCAGGGGTGACCCTTCCAGGAGCATAGACTCCAGACGGCATAGCTCAAAACTTCATTGCCCTACTCAAACCCCTTTTCCACATCAAGGTCTGATCCACAAAGGGGGTCCACTGTTTGACATATCATGTAATATATTTTTTATTCACAGAATCCTCAGTCATCTATTTGCATAAATTTTACAGATTTTACAGGTTTATATTAAATAAATATTAGACTGTAAAAATATGTCGTCTCCACATTGATCTTTCCCCACCACCGACCCCCTTTAACACAAAAACTGTACGTGTTATATTAATTAGCTTATCATTTTCAAATTTTAGACTACTAAATACTTCATATACATCTATGTGCATCAATGTTACCTCATAAAAGTTTAAATTTGTTGACCTGTGTTATGTTCAAAGATGCAGTATATTCATTAGTTTTCCAGAGAATCCTATTTTAATTACTTTCAAGCAACAAGGGGCTTCTTTCTTTGCTTTTTACTTTTCTTCTTACATCCAGTTTATTGATTTTATCTTTTTCAGACACACAATCCATATATACTAGGACAAAATGAAAAATCATATACTTTTTAAATGAAATATGTTTTTTTTATGGGAAATTAATTATTTTAAGACTACAATCTGATATAGTGCCCCCAGTCCTTCTCAGTAAAAACGAAAAGAAAACGATTATTTGAATCAAAATAAGCTGCATTTTATAAGTCAGAATGTTTTGTATCATTTTAATATTAACATTATAACTACCCTAATGGGCTTTAAAGTGGTCCCTTTATTATCAAAGACATTTAGTAACATTTGTTGTGCAACATGCCTCACTAATTGCATCTTTTACTTCCACAAGATTTTATTGATTATTTATGTACACCTTATTTTTAATATACAGAAAGTGAAAGTAGGCAAGATCTCTGAAGTTTAATTCCGGACCTAACCGATAGGAATTCAAAGCCTAAGATCAGACTTAAATTATCATATAAGGTTTGACTTGTTTTTCTTGTTTCCTTCACTCTGGTGTTGTTTTCTTAGAAGTTTAAGAGTTAGTTGTCATGCAAGCTTTCAAAAAAATGGCTACGAAAGATTACTTAGGTGCAGATTACTTAGAAACAGCTATCCAAACACCGGTATCCATATCCAGATAATATAAATTATCGCCTCTAAAAGTGTTGTTTAAAACTTCATTATTGTTTAGATTATTAGAAAAGCACGGACAGAATTTAAGAACTGTTAAACTTCGTCGAAAAATTGTCTGAAAATTTATTATTTTATAAGACTTTATTTTCAAATCCCTCTCATTTATTTATTTCCCTCCGGAAATCCTCCGAGTAGACTGCTTGGGATCTTCTAACCACAAACATCGACCAAAACGTTGGCTGTTTCTTTTAATTTGGCGAAAATGTCAGGTTTTCGTATAGATGCTCCACGTTCATGGCATTTTCCAGCATATGAGTGGTTTTGTTGCACTGTACTGGCATAAGATGCATCAAAATTAAACAATCGAGCACACATTCTAAACTTACCGCCACTTATGTTCTAAACAATTTTTAATGTCAGGTACAATATTTGATTTGTGAATGATTATTACAAAAGCAATAATAATAACCTTAAATTATTGATTGATTTGTCCGTTACTTTGTGATAGTTCATTTCTTCGTTTTAAAGTTAGTTTAAAACTTGGTTTTAAAATAGTGTTTGAGAATGTAAAGCCGTTTTACGAAACTATAGTCACACAAATTTTGTTTAAATGTAAAACAACAAAGTAACAATGATAACATGATAGACAATAGACAACAAAGTAAAAAATTGTTTGATTGCTTTTTAAATAATAACCTTTTCAACAATGGACTGGTCGAGGAATGGACGAGTAAATGGAGGTATAAAATAGTTTTTTAAATAGGATCAAACAAACCCTCGTTTGGAGAACAACCAAAAACACTTGCTAAGGAAAAAACTGTAAAAATGTAAAGATTAAGAATAGATCAAGAACTTATACACATATTTTTCTGCTGGAAGGTAGAGTGTCTCCTAACTATCAAACCTGTAATTCACCCCTCATTCTTGAACAACTAAATGACTATGACAGTACATCTTACATAAACGGACCTCATTCGTAAAGTATTAGTTTTTCAAAGGAGAATGGGAGTATTTGAGAAGATACAAATAGCTTATTGGTGAGATGTGCTAATAACCCTGAGGTGGATGCACCTAAAATATACGAGGGTTGCTTGAGTCCAGAGATGGCGCTGCTAGTATTTAAAAAGTGATATTTTTCTAAATATAACCTTTCACAACAATACTGTCAAACTCTCAAGTCGCTTCGTGGTCTAGTTTGTGAATGGCAGCCATTTAAATTTAGCAACTTTTGTGATTTTAGAACAATGGAAAAAATTTAATATCGAGCCGTGATACATGTGCTGCCCATTTCCAATCAAGTGACACACAACGGCTTAATACTTCTGCTTTTTCTTCCATGGTATAAAATTCTGGATTAGCAGTGGATACTCTTGGTAGGCATGACAATTTAGTTGCAACTGAAAAGATGAGCACGCTGTCAGGTTCTCTATGCGAAATCGTTCAATTGCCTATTATTCTGCCCCAAAACATCTAAACGTAACATTAGAAAGAAAAAATCGATTATTTTAACAAGCACACCTGTAGAAAATTAACTAGAAGAAATAAAAGGAAAATAATAAATGAGTAAAAGAAGGAGAAACCAAAAGAAAATCTGAAAAGGTTCCAAGGAAATAAGCTGAAATGAAAAGACTGAAACGTGATGATGGGAAATCCAAAAACAATGAAACTAGAAAAAACTGAAAAGTTTCCAGATTCTGACTTTGAAGATTCTGATCAAGACAAGAAAAAAGAAAAGCACAAACATAATGACTTTTATTGTATTTTTTGTGAGCCTCTCCGATGAAATCTGAATTATGAACTTCGTATCTGAAAATTAGGCTCATGAGAAATTTACAGATGGACAATCAACATCGACGGGTTATAAATGTGATCTCTGTAGTAATTAAGACTGATTATTGGTTATAGATGTAGACCCAACACTAAGGATTTTGTTTTTTCTCCTTGATGTTACATTTTATTAAAAAATTTTAAATGTTGATTTCTGAAGAAGGCTGATGGGTAGTTAAACTTGATGAAGAAGTAATAAAAGAAACTCTATGTCATAATTCCATTATCTTATTTAAGTTTTCCATTAGGTACTCATATTTCCCCCACTCTCCCCTACCATATGCACAAATCGTTTCATAAATTTAATCTGTCAGCTATATAATATCGCTTGCATCATCCTGTTTAAAATTAGTTTATTAAACGGAATACTATTCGAAACTGAACAGACAATGGTAATACAATTGTGCCTGATATAACTTGAACAAGGAAACCGTGACCTGTCATCGGCAAACCCGCCTGGAAAGAAATCGATACGACGAAGGGCAATTTATCACCCGCTGACATATTTAAAATGTATCTAAGGACCAATGGTTATCTCTGGAGATATATGATACTTTACCGTCTTATTTCGATTCAAGATAATTAGATAAAAATTTTCAATAAGTTGTAATACTATATATAACACATTATAATAATATTTCTTAATTAATCATACCAAATGGGTCAGAAACTTTTAAAAGCATTAATGAACATATTTAATAATCGCTAATTGTTTTAGCAAATATAACAGGGGCCTTTCAAATTGAGCGGTTTTTTTAATTCTTGAATAAAACACAGATGGCGTTATGAATTTGCCGAGGTCTAGACTCGTTCAGAAGTTTAATGTACGGCATTTATAAAAATGGAGTCGTACACTATACAATAACGCATTAAAATTTTTGAATTAGTTTATAAAAATGGGCGTTCAATGAAAAATGTTTTTAGAAAATTTCTTTATATTGAGGGTTTGCACAATCGTCCATCTGAAAGTAGTATTAATCGAATTGTTCAAAAATTTCAAGAAATCGATTCGGTGGAAGATAAAAGAAGAGCAATATATAGTCGTAGTGTCCTTCACAAGACCATATTGATTTGATACGTGAAAGTATTGCTGAATACCCAGAAATATCTATTAGTCGTTCACAAGTTCACAACAATTTGGACTCAGTGAATCCACAACATGGCGTATGTTACGAAAGGATTTAGCTTTGAATACAAATAATGTTTAAATAATACCAGAACTAAAACCACTGAATTATTCAAAACGTCATGAATTTGTAAATTGAATTAAAGAACAAACAGATGAATTTTTCAAAAAATAATCGTTTCAGTTTATCCATGAAAATCCACGATTCATTCATGAGAAAGCTTTAGTTCCTAAACGAATTACTGTTTGCCAACATAGATGGGTTCCAGCGTCCCTGCAATCTTCCTTCCATCGTCCTGATGTTCTGGTGAAATCTCTCTCATTGTTCGTCGCTTACTGTACCCAAACTTTCCAGGAAAAAATCCAATGGGAATGTAAAAACGCATTTTTAAAGACATGCGACACCCTAGCATTTCGATGCTTTCGATAGTTCATCTATGAGGTTTTTATAGCGTTCATCTTTCTTGTTTCAGAAATCATTTCACAACACCATAAAACACTTCCAAGCTGGCAATTTATTTTCATTTAATTTTTCTTGAAAACGAAACTCACCCAGAAGATTCCTTATTTGAAGTTCAATAAATATGCCTTCTTTTAATATCGCATCACTTAATTGAAGAAATATTTCTTTTATGTACATGAAACTATTACCTTCGTTATCCATTGCTTTGACAAAGTTTTTCATTAATCCAAGCTTAATATGAAGAAGTGGAAGAAGCATATTTTTTGGGTTAATAAGAAGGACATATTTTATGTTTGAAGTATCAGGTTCAAAAGAAGTTCTATGAGGCCAATCTCTCTTACTATAATGTTCTTTTGTTGCCCTACTATCCCGTAGATAGCAATATACCTATCACTTTCCCTTAAATTCCCACATATATCCCACTGATACTGTTTATATTTAAAGCGATTTAGTATGGTTGCTAAGTTGTCAGAGGTTTAGTTCATTGTCACTGAATGGACTAAAGGAATATGGGATGGGTTTTTGTTTTCATTATAAAGAAAGACTGCTTTTAGGCTGTATTTCGACAAGTCAATGAAAATACGCCACTCGAAAGGTACATGTTCCATATTAAGCTCATTCATTAAACCATCAATACCACAACATACATAGCGAGCCTTCTATTTTATAAAAACTTGAAAATGTTTTCCATTCCGTTTTCGGTAAAGTGGGACATTTGCATTTTTATCTAATAGGTTCCACTCTGGAACCAAGAAGTTCCGATTTTTGTTTTAACAATCCCAGGTCACGTAGCAAATTATTTAATTCATCATGAGTTATTAAGTGATGTTCACTGGGAGTTGTTAAAAATGTTAATACACTAGTGTTCTCAAGAAGGTGTGGATCAGATCCTGATGAAGAATTAGAATCACCGGGAAACATGTTGTCTAGGTTTAAAGGCCCAATCGGTACGGGTAGTTTCTAAGTATAAGGAACTGGCCTAAGTGCAGAAGGCAAATTTGTATACTGAATTTTGTCATTTTGCTTTTTTAAAATCCCTTCTGTTTTAGTGATACAAAAGCAGCAATCACTTATATGGTCAGTAGGTTAAACACTTGACTATACTATAGAAAACAATAAAACTGCCCTTAAAGATTCGTAGAAAACTGTGGAAATACTCCCTCTACGGTCTTGTGGTAATTCCTACATTGTCCAGTTCAGAGCCAGGTACAAATAATTTCAATCGCCCCATCACATAAAGGAGAAGCAGGTCCTTGAAACATTCTAGGCCATTTCTGTGAAGAGATGTTTTAATAACTACCTAAATGAAACCCAGAGCATTATCATCAATGTTGCAAAAATCATATCGACCTGTGTTATTATTTCTTATTTTATCTCTAATTTATGTTCTCTTTAAAACTATATAATAAAAATTAACAAGTAATTTGTCAAAGAAAATGACATATCAATGGAATAACAATTAACGGGAGAGGAATATATAAACTTACCTGTTCCGTTAAATGAATTTCAAACTTGGACAGTCCCATAACAGCTGCTACGTAGGATGCACAAGTTCCAACGCTCAAAATAATACAATAACGAAGTCGTAGCGGTAGTGTCACGTAAATCAAATAGTCGAACAGCAAGACCCATCCTAGACTATCACGCAGTGTTACTTCATTTTTCTTTAAAAATAATGTTGCAAGAATTTGCGTATTCGCCACGTGCCAGCTGATATGAGGTAAGGCGGCCCATAACATTTTGCTCTTGATAAAACCTTTCGTGCACAATACAAACAGAAGAACGTTGATTATTAGGAACGCAAACATAGTGCCGATGGTAAGTATCTCTGAGGAAACTGGAACCTGCAACAAGAAAAAGCTCATCTAACACTGAATTAATTTACTCTGAAAAGTTATAAAAAACAAAATATTTTGAAATTTGATATAAAGGATATACAGTTCGCATATAATTTTTAAAATATTGATTTTTCTTATTATAAAATGTTCTTTAATAGTTAGCATAACCAGAGAAGCTCAAACAACATATGTGTATGTATATATATATATATATATATATATATATATATATATATATATATATATATAGATATATAAAAATATTTATATATATATATATATATATATATATATATATATATATATATATATATATATATATATATATATATATATATTAGAATTACTAGGTTCTCGGGTAGAACCATGTTTTAGATTTGTAAAATCTCGACGTTTCGGCTTCCACTTTGAAGTGATTATCAAGAGATTCTAGGTGATTTACTCCGAGGTCTCAATCTGCCTACTCCCCAGAGTTCACAACTAGAAAAGTTGTTTCTAGTTTTGAAGTTGAGAAAAGTTGTTTCTAGTTGTGAACTCTAGGAAGTAGGCAGATTGAGGCCTCGGAGTAAATCAACTAGATTCTCTTGATAAAGGCTTCAAAGTGTCAAAAGTGTCGACCAAAAGTCGAGATTTTACAAATCTAAAACGCGGTTCTACCCGAGAACCTAGTAATTTTAACATTACCGACCGCGGAAGTCTTTCCGAACAAATATATTCAAATTCAATTCATTCAAATTCATTCACGTATATATAATTCAAATTCGTTCGTTCATTAGTTACAAAATTTCAAATTTGTATATATGCTAATTTGTTAATGTTTCTTATTATAAAATGTTCTTTAATAGTTACCATAACCTTTTTTGTAGTGCATTCAATTTCCTATAAGAATGTTTATTTTATTTTTCAAATATTGATTCGTTCATTAGTTACAAAATTTCAAATTTGAAAAGTAAAATTGAAAAAACAGATCAATGTTGGAAGCACGATTATATGGAAACGGCTTGTTTGACGTAAATTTATAATAAATCCTTTTTTTGTTGAGAATTCAATTCCCTCAAGAATATGTATTGCTCAAATTGATGGTTTAGGAATTTTGGACGAAAGATGCAATCGCTATTAAAAAAACGAATGTCGTGATGATACACTCTTAATATAAGTATTAAGGTCTCTAAGTTTCACAATATTTTTTTTCTGTCATCACAAATAATATTTTCGGTATGCCTTTAAAAAAAATAGTCGGATTTTTTGGCCCATATATATATATATATATATATATATATATATATATATATATATATATATATATATATATCAAAAGAAGTTCCCCCGTACTCCCCATCGCTGCTTTGCCATTCCTTCATGCGTCATCCAAAGCGCGGCTACGGTCGTTCAGCTTGAGACCAACTGATGACTACTTAAGGCCCAAAAACGGTCTTAGAAGACGCTTGGTGGCGCTTTGGATGGCGAATGAAGGAATGGTAAAGCGCCGACGTGGAGCATGGTCATGGCTTTAGTCGTTCCTTTATCCACTCAGCCCGTGAACGGGCCCAGTTTCACTATTTTTCGATTATACATATATATGTATATATATATATATATATATATATATATATATATATATATATATATATATATATATATATATATATGTATGTATATATATGTCTTGTCTGAAGATTGAGCATTGAGAATGCCAAGTGTGACCTTGGCGAAACATCTGCACGTTCCCAACAAACGGGACACAAATGATTGGATGTACTCCCGGACTAATAGTCTACCGTATTCTTCCATCCGCGAAACACTACGAACTAACATATATATATTCGGTAGTTGCTTGACTGGGAGGGAGCCCCACCCATCCCTTACAGTAGAGGGCACATGTTTCGTCTGTTGGTGGTTAGACTCATCAGGGTACCGACATATACGCTTTCGCCAAGAATAGGGAGTCACTCTCCATAATCAAACAATCCATATTTTCCTCGACTTCTCGCCGGATGGCTTATTCATGCAGTTATTTTTTTATTTCTTTGGACTGAGTCCAAAATGAGATAACAGTAGTCAGGAGTTATACACCCCCGATCGTTGGGTTCTACAATGTCATATGAATCGCAATAATATTTATTTGTTCCCAAAACCATAAGGCATTGAACATCGTTAAGAAAGTACATAATAAACACTTAATTCTATATAAAAAACAAAAAAATAGAATTACAATTCAAATATAATATTTATAACACAAGGCACAAAAAAAAAGAAGGAAAGAGAGGAAGACAAAAAAAGGCAATTGGAAAAAAAGAAGAGGAAAGGAATACACAGTCAACCCAGCATTGTTAACATAATTTTCATGATTTAGCCGAAAACATAATAAATACAAACATAAACAGTCAAATTTGCCAAAACAGGCTATTCTAATAATTAATTTGAATTTAAATTGTTCTTTGTTTCCCCAAGAAAATTATTTAATGAACAAAAATCTTTTAATCGCTCTCACAGACTGATCGCATCGCAGATCCCGAACACACTCCGTATACATATATGTATGTATATATTATTATTATTGATCCCACCGTATAGACCCGGTGGGAGCACGCAAAGCATTCTGACTAATTTTCGAGTGTTCTTTCTGATCCTCCACACCTCTCTCCACATTCCACTTTGTTCCTGATCTCGAAACTTCGCCCTCTGATGCAACGTTGTATATATATGTTTCTAAATCATTCCGGGTGTCGAACCATTGATTCTGTGAAGAGTCCCAATAACACAAGTATCAACGAATCGACACCCGGAATGATTTAGAAACATTATCTACCATCCGTTAAAATACTATATATATATATATATATATATATATATATATATATATATATATATATATATATATATATATATATATATATATATATATATATATCCTCATCCTTTCTCCGTGGATTCTCTTTCCCTCCTCCGTTTAGTTTGTTCTCGATCTCCATGAAAATTCGCTCTCTGATGCAACGTTCCACATGTATTCGTTCCGTGTATTTTGACGTTCCACATGTATTTTGTGTTCCACATGTATTTTGTGTCTGTACGTTCTTCTATCCTTAATCTCTGTCAGACCCATTTGTGCCAAATATATATATATATATATATATATATATATATATATATATATATATATATATATATATATATATATATATACTTAGCGATAGTTACGCGGTCGCTAATCAATAGTATTACTAGGTTCTAGAACCGCGTTTTCGATTTGTAAAATCTCATTTCGGCTTCCACTTTGAAGCTATTATCAAAAGAATCTAATTAATTTGCTCCGAGGTCTCAATCTGCCTACTCCCCATGGTTCACAACTAGAAAAAAACGTGGTCGGCGCGATTTCTTTACTAAGAGGTAAAGTTGTGTGTGAAGCGCTCGGTTGACGAAGACGTTTGATGGGAAGGGTTTCAGATGGACAATGTGGAAAGAAGGATTTCCATATATTTGGAACTCGAACGGTCGTCCCTCTAGTTTAGGGAGATTTTTTGATCATAATTGCTTCAAGAGTTACGTTTGTAGACATATATAGGTACGATTACCTTGTCGAAATCTATATTGTAACTTGTTTGAATATGATGTTCTGCTAGAATTGAGGAGAGATCCCATTTTCGGATGGCGAGAGAATGCTCCTATATGCGATGTTGTCAATCTGTTAGTTTCGCCGATATATGATTAGGAGAAGCAAGAACAGGAATCTCATAGACACCATGTGACTCTTATAGAATATTATCTTTCACTGGTCTGAGGAAACCGAATACATTTCTTTCTGTTATAAATATCGTTTCGATATTACGGGATCTGAATACGTGTATATAAATATTATCGGTAACTGCCTTTTTATACCCACAACCTTACCTATTAATGAAGAGGTCCAGCAACCACGTTTTTTTTCTAGTTGTGAGCACTGGGGACCAGGTAGATTGAGACCTGGAAGTAAATCAATCCGTTCGTTCTGTGAAGGGTCCACGAAGTTTTGTCAAAATATAATTTGGTATTCTCAAGAGTGTTTGACTAAACATTTTGATAACAATTTTTCCAATTTTTTTCTAGATCATTTCAATTGTATTGTCAAAGATAAAATAATTTCTACAGTATTTTTGATAATGTCTGAATGTTTGAATGTTCATGCTGAAACTTCTTGTCAGGTAGAATATCATCGGTAATGTAAATATTGCATAAAGAGAAGTCGTATAGTCATTCAAGAAATTGTGGTAATTATGTCGTTTAGCTTTAAGGTTCGGAATTCTATATTTTGAATGTATGTTAGTGGTAATGAGGGTATTTGTAGACATTAGGGTAGATTCAATGGTGGTCAGGAAATCATTGAAAACGATCCCTAAAGTGATGCTGAAAGAGATCTACTACAAGTAATAATTTTAAATTATTCAGATTTGTTCTATAGATTTGATCTATGCTAAAGGCTGTACAATAACAGCACTAAAGGAAGGCCAAGGCAACAACTTCCTATTCCTTAATTTCTAGTTCAAAAGGGTAATGTAAATTTTAAAATCCAATGAAATGACCTTATCATAACAACATTTTTGAGATACATCATGCTAGACAACCCAGTAAGGTAACAAAACAAAAGTCGAAAATATCTCCTACCAATTTGCTTTTTGATCATGTTGCATTCAATGCTTTGAAAAAATTGGCCAAAATTATTTTAGAAGAAAACTGAAACCATAATTAGACAGAGCGAGAAACGCGATATAAAATGATATATAAAGTCAAAGCGATTTAACACAAAATTATTTGAAAATACAGCTTTTGAAATTAAAATAACAATCGCAATAACTTTCTTAAAAGCCTAATTAATTAAATTTCCCAGCTTTAAATTTAAAAAAATATGTTTAAAGACGCATCAGCAACTGAGGCTATTTAGCGACTGTACCTACAGTAACGCATGCTCTAAACCATAGTCACGGGCTACCGATTAACCCCGGCTCCTGTTTCCCTTGGGCTATCAAGCATTTGTTATGGTTAATCTTTCATTCCCTTGAAAAACCTACATACTGCACTACAGTACAGTATTAATATTTCATAAATATTCACCCTAAAGGAATTAAAATTAAAGTAGAATATAATTCCTGTAATATTCATAAGAGTTCTTTGTTCAAAAAGGCGATTTCTAAAAAAATTTAATAATAAATTCAAACAAGTTCAATCACATATCCCAATCGTAAAAGAAACTTAAAGGTATAGAGGAAGAATTGGCAAAACCGGGATTCGATTTAAGGTATGTTAAAGTCAAATTCACCGCATGACTACCCATACCGAATGCTTTTTATTTCCAATTCCAAAGTCATTTAATAAAATATCCTCGAAATTCAATTTCAACAGTTCTTTCTACTTTACGTTTGATGTATTTTTACTTTTTTTCAAATGATATGCGCCAGAGCCATTACTATCAAGAAAAAAAAAACAAAAACAGTTGGGTTGCCCGGAAATTATTTTATGTTGGAATACTGTTTTTTAGCAATAGTCCAAGGTATGTTCAGAAAAAATGCTATTTCCAATAATACCAAATTCAAGTACTGTTCATTTATTGTTCATTGAAGAATTGTGATTTAAAAAAAAATCCAGTTAGCCTGGGTTTGCAAATGGGCGACAAGAAAAAAAATTAAAATATATCCAAAAAGTGGCAAACATTTCCTGCTGTTTGTATACAAAATGTTACTAAAAAATCTTATAGCGTTCTCGAGATACATAGTATATCGTTTCCATACGTATATATATATATATATATATATATATATATATATATATATATATATATATATATATATATATATATATATATTACAGAAATCTTTCACCCTTTCTCCACGTGGTGCCACCGATCGCCTTCGCCGAACTGTCAACCATGCGACGTCACGTGTCGCTCGGGAACGGTTTCTAGCCTTTCAGCCGTCATCAGCCGAGCTCTAGACGAACGCAAGGAAAGCAGTTTGGAGGGACGATCGGGGCCAGACCAGATTAACTGGCCATTTTAATGACGGGTCGTGATCGCACACAACTCACGCCATCATACGGCGAATGCTCGTAGCAGTCAGGACCGCTTGTAACATTCTGCCTGGAACCTCGGGTATAGTACCAGGTATGCTCACAAGGTAGCGTAACGGACCGTGGAGGGAAAATATTACAGAAATCTTTCACCCTTTCTCCACGTGGTGCCACCGATCGCCTTCGCCGAACTATCAACCATGGGACGTCACGTGTCTCTCGGGACCGGTTTCTAGCCTTTCAGCCGTCATCAGCCGAACTCTAGACGAACGCAAGGAAAGCAGTTTGGATATATATATATATATATATATATATATATATATATATATATATATATATATATATATATATTAGGGTGTTTAAATCATCAGACTGACGATACAGCAGCAGCGTGGAGCGAATTCCATTCCCGTACTAGACAAGGACTTTTTCTAAAATTCTTGTAAATGTTTCTAGGTAAGAGTGTAAAATCTGACAAGGAGTTACCCCTCAGTCACGCCAGTTCGAATGGCGGTTGCCCGGCCTTTGCTCCTAATGTTTATTTAGGACGGCATAATCAGCTGGCAAAAATTATACATTATATCAGCAAATTGCAAAAAAATACTCGCAAAAAAGTTCTCGCGCCTCCTCCATATTATAAGTACTCGCCTTCTCCTGTACTTGAATCATCCGACACCATTCTTTACTGGGACAGGCCAATCACTACTGATCGAACCGTTTGATATTGTTCAGGCCAGATATTGTTCTAATCAACAAAAAGGAGAAAGGGGCTTTTATAATTGACTTCGCAGTGTCACTCTGTCACAACATTAGAAAGACTGAGATTGAAAAATCCACAAAGTATGAAAATCTGGCATACGACTTGAAGAACCAGGGGAAACTGAGTAAGGTAAATGTAGTGCCCTTCGTTATATCCGCCAAAGGCCCGATAAGTAAGAGAATATCAAAGAACCTCGAGAGCCTCAGTATCTCGAGATCGATTGCCATAGTGGGACAACGTGCCGTGCTCTTGCAGACGTGTCACATTGTTCGTAAAATATTATGCTAGAGTGAGAGGAGCTGAATTGCTTTTTCATCTTGGCAGTGGAATATCGACCAGCATGAGCTGAGATTGTACATTAAGGATAAGCAGAATAATATTAAATGGCCTTTATTGCATCATATTAATGACAAGAAAAAAAACGAAATAATTAAAAGAACAACAAAATAAATAAAAATTTCTCAGTTTGATGATCAGAAAGTTGGCGAAGTCTAGCATACTTTGCTATTCCACTTAACCAATCTACCGATCATAATTCCTAGACAGAAAAGAAAGAAAAAACAGCACACTTATAAAACCACAAACATTTCCTCCGATATCTCACACACATAGTCCAAAAAGAAATATTATTACTCAACCATCCGGTCACCGGCAGAACCCCAAATGCCCAAAAAACAATAATCTTAATGATCTCGTAAACATCGATGTTTTGTAATGTGGTATTGTAAATTTGCTTTTATATCTAATATTCACATAATAACTGGCTGAACAAGCTACAAACATAGTTTTAAATGCTTTAGAATTATTGTCAGCATTGATAACCTTATACATGAAATTAGCCATATGAAGCTGCCATTTGTGATCCATATTAAGCCATGCTTAAGCTGATTAATCCTTTGAGAGATATGATCCCGTTTTTGAAGTCCAAAGATAAGACGACAACAAGCATTCTGCACCCATTGTACTCTGCCCTTGTCCACCGAATCTAGACATGGAAAATAAATGAAGTCACAGTAAGTAAACTGAGAAAGTACCAACGAGTCTGATAATAGCTTTCTTAAAGCCTGGTTCAAAATGTGCCTATTAGCGTAAAGTAATTTACGCTAATAGGATGTCCTTTTTATCTCAAATTTACTTTTTTCACTTGGGTACCCTCTAAATAATTTCTTTATAGCCTAAAAACAATTTTGAAAAATAAATACAATTTTTCCGATGCCCTGTGTATAACCCTGTCGTATGGTTTAACCTGTTGTGTGTCCCAATGTTTAACCCTGCCTAAATGAAGACATTCATTTAACATATGATTTTGGCACTTTTTATATTATTTATATTCATTTTTTTTCCTTTTAGATGGACAAATTTTTCCATCTTCAGTCCAGTTTTCCATTTCCAGTCAAAAATGTATTCTATAAGTTTTCCAAAGGTTAAAATTTATTTATATGTTTTTTCCAATGTTTATCTAACATTTACAAATTTGCTGACTACCCGATGCTTTTTATTCATTTAAATGTTACTTATTTCATTTTGCGCTCTCAATAGTAATTAAACATGGATTTTAAATACCAAAAAAATAATAAATTATCTCAATTTACGTATTATAGATTTAATCATCAAGGTTTTAAAGAAGTTTTTTATTCAATTATATTTTATTGTTTGTTTACGATTATTAATTCATAGATACACTTCGTATTTGATAATTACAAAAGAAATACAGTTTTAACTGTTGAAATATTTGTTTTGTTACACATTTTGTATTTTATTATCTGAAGTAGATATTGTTTTTGGTGTATGGTTATCTTTAGTGAGCATATTGATGTATTCTTGCGTCAACTGTACGGTTCTTTCCGATGTAGTATTAACAACATTCTATTAACAATTATTAAGCCTTCCAAATAATCATTATTATTCATCTCTAAAAAGTTTTCATTGATGTTAAATCTCTTAAAAATTCTAAAGTATGATAACTTACAAAGTAGCCAATTTCTTTCTTTTGTAAGTTTTTTATATCATCTTTATCAGATTTTTTCTTGAAGGGAGAAATTGAAGGGAAAAATTCTATGGGAGAAATGAAAAATCTTGTGTTGCCCAACATGCAATCGAACATGACCACAGTATAGATATTAATAATTTAAGACTAATTAAAAGTGTTAATAATAATAGGGCTTTGGATGCATATGAAAGCATTCAAATAGAAAAATGTAAGAAAATAAATAAAGGACCGATTCCTTTCAGTCAACTTTTTCAATTATTAATGTAAGGCTTAGTACACTTCACGGTTCATGACTTTTACACGCTTCGTTAGGTATGGTTTTCATATAAATAGAACATAGTTTAGTTTTAGAATTAGATTAAATCATCTTCTGATGATGCTAACATGGTTAGCGAAACGTGCGTCGAGCAGTTCAAAAAAGTGTTTTGGCGTTTAATGGTAAATCTCTTCAAGTTTAGTGTTTCACACCAAAGGTTCCAATAGAACAATTGAAAAGATGTAATGACAAAAAAAAAGATTTCAATAGTTAAACTGTATTTCTTATATAATTATCAAATAAATTCGAAATGTTTTTATGAATTAATAAGTGTAAACAAACAATAAATTAAAATAAAGCAAAATTGAATAAAATATTTGTTTCACACATGTTTCGCCTCTCGATGTTCAGGCTCGTCAGGGTACCGACACATGCTCTCCCATCAAGAATAGGGAGACTCCATCCATAGTCAGCCACCTATACTCTCGCCGACTTCCCGTCGGATGAGGTATATATGTAATGTTAGATTTCTTTGGACAGCGTCCAATGAGACAAGAATAGTTGAGTCTCAAGTACACTCAACTACATGTGCCCTCCTATTGCTGGGATGGGTAGGGCTCATTACCGGTCAAGCATCTAACAAAAATGTTAATTTGGGCGGAGACTCAGGTTGCTGTGAGTTCCACATGAGATTGTGGAACCCAGCGGTTGAGAAGAGACGAATATTTCAATGATATTTATAATTACAAAACATCCACTACATAATTTAAGAATTAAAAAAAAGTTATATATCAATGGAAGGAGATGAACTGAAACAGTATCATAGAATTATTTTCCATCCCAAAACAAAAATAGAAATGTAGAAATTTTAATGCAAACATATCCTATTCACTAGTTATTATTCTACACGTGTATGGACTTTTAAAAAGCCAATAATTCAAATTTTAGTAAAAAGTATGCGTCTGGAAAACCAGAATTTCAAAAACAAATAACTTTTTGGACATGAATGAATATCAATCAACAAAAGCCAAAGATTTATTAATAAAACATAGCTAACACATTATAATTTCGAGAGAAATATATTATAGTACACATTTTTCATGGCAGCAAATTTAACTAATTTTTAATTAAATGCTTTTGCTTGAATTATGCATGAATGTATTCGTTTAGTTCATGCAAAAGCAGTCTATGAAAGTTCTTTTAAAGAACACAGAACTCTCCTAAACATCCTGAAAAACCCCAAGAACAAAATAAAA